>JACGDI010003579.1:1705381-1750170 GCA_014898725.1 Jacaranda copaia | reverse complement strand
CCCCCCCTCCCCAAGTTTTTTTTGAAACTTGGTATCTATAGATTTTAGCCTTGGTGGACTTAGGCTCATTAGAGTTTTTCTGCCCCTCTTCATGGGCATAACTTTTGTTTTGGCTCTCTAGTCCTTTTATAGAATTTAATTCCATATTTAGTTAATTACTAAATTATCCTTGTAGTCAATTTATAGCAATATCATTAAGCCCTTTATTCCTAATAGGAAAATTTATTTTCACATTGAAAATATAATGTAAAGTTTAATTTTGATTTTTATCTTATGTTAATTCATAAAATGATATTATTAATTTAATTAATTATCACAAATAGAATTAATGGCATTCATTAAGAGGCTTGGCAAAGTTTTATATAGTATTCACCTAAAGATTTGGAAGTATTTCATGCACCAAATGTTTGGAAGCTTATAACGGTCCTATACTGTAGTCATCAAGGGACTTAAGATAAATTTTGAGTGTTGTCATGTTGTCGATAGCAAGTTTATGCGTGATGGAGGTACTGCTGGCATAAGTTTCAAGGCAAGCTCCACTAAAGGTTTGTGCTCATTTTCTCACGAGGAAACACACAGGTGTTCTGTAGAATCATTCTTGGTGTGGTACTTGGTCATTCTTATGGTAGGGGATAGTGTAACATTATGGGGAGACGTAGAAAAGTTTCTTAAGAATGACATGTGTGTCTTTAAGGTTGTTGAAGTCATCTTTCCAAGGTTTGTACTTTATAAGCGGTTCAAGAGACTCCATTCGGATGTTTCACTCTTAGCTAGACTTCATTAAGTCTTGACCTTCGGTAGTTATTTCTTAATAGTTTTTTCTTATTGTCCTCAAGGAATAGGTTTTCTCCAATAGACTTGGAATTATGAAAACTCTACTCTATGCGAGTTTTAACATCTCGCGTTGGTCATGCATAGGTCGAACATAAGTGCATAGCCTTAAATATTGCAATGAGGTGGAGATATATCATGCTTTTTAATCCGCACAAGACTTAGATTTTTTCACGAGGCTTTTCTTCTTAGAGACTTCTCAATGTTGCATTACGGAGTTTTATTTTTCCATAGGAATTTAGATATTTCCTCGAGTTTGTGGGGTTTTCTTCATGGATAGTACAAGTTTTTAAGAAACTTGATATCTTTTTACTTCAGGTACCCATGAGGAGAGTGTCTTCATAGTAGGTGGTCGCTACTTAATTAACTTTGTTCACATTTGGGGGTTTTCTTGTAATGTTATGTCACTCGTTGAATTCATGAGTCCTTATTCATCATTGACATTTTTACATCAAGAGTTCACTCTTATCCATTAGACCTTTTATGATATTAGGTCATTTCTTTCAAAAATTGGAATTTCCAACTAAGTCAAGGTTGGAATTCTTAAGTTCAGTTAGAGGAGGTTTTTAAGTGACTAATGTCATGCTTAGGGGCTTAGTAGCCAATCAAGAAGGTGTTCAATAACTAGTGTCACATTTAGGTACCTATCAAGAGATGTTTGTGTATAGCTTAGAGTTTCTTGTGAAACTTAAAACTTTGGAGGTTCTTTGTGGTTATCGACGAAGCTTTATGCTTATTGAATGACTTAGAAATTTTGTTATGGAGCTCTATACTCCAAGTTTCTTTTGGGTTCTCTTGTAAGTTTAACTTGCTTTAGGAGCCCTTTGGAGTTCCTTGTAAAGGTACTCATTTTAGGACTTTTGTTGGGATGCTAGGCGCCTATTGAGTGCATGACTATTTTGATGGTCACCGCCGAATTGGTGTGTTGGGATGCTTGGCATATGCTAGATTCCCAGTATGGATGCCATCCTAGCATTTATCTTGGGTGCTCGTAATGGTGCTCGTCTGGGTGCCATCTAAGCAATTATCCTGGGTGTCGTTTGATCCCCTTTAAGATACTTGAGTTTTTGGCAAAACTTGGCGCACAGTGAATAACTTAGAAGATTTTATTAGCTTCGTGTATACACTTAGTCAATTGACTTACTCTAAAGTGTTGTTATGTTATCACAGTGAGCTTAAGATGCGATTAGGATGCATAAGCGAGGCGTAAAGCATTTTCTTATTAAGCTTTATTACAAGTCCCTTTGAAGGGATCTTATTAAGTCAAGTAGATGAGTATGCAAGTGTATGTGCAAACGTTATGAGGGAGGTTTACAACGACACTTAGTTCCTTGTATCAAGTTTAGTTGAGTACCTCATTGATGAGGTCTTGTCATGAAACTCAATTTATTTCACTGAAGTTAATTGAGTGCCTTATGTGTGAGGTTCAATTGTAGTATTTGGTAAGTTGTCATAAACATAATTGTGCACCTTTACGATAAGGTCTTATAGAAGTTAAATGTTGCAATGACACTTTATAAAGGTTCTAGTTTAGAGGGTCCTAACTTTGTTGGGGATCATAATAACAAGATTTTATCATAGACCTTGTTTAGGAGGCCATCATTGTTGGTGCTAAGTGTTAAGTTGGTGTCGGAGTGTGAGCCTTGCTAATGAGGTCTTATTGTCCAATGTTGAGTTGTTGCAAAGGTAAGTAGTATGATAGCTACATGTTCTTTAAGGGGCTAAATGATGATAAGTTCAAAAGTGCAACCATACATCTCCTGTTAAATTATTGTAAGAGCTATAGCAATTTGTTGAGTAATAGTAAGAAAAAAGTTGTTCTAGGAAAATACAGAGTTACCCTTCTTATCTTTCAAGGAAAGTCATCACCATTTTCACAAGGTAGAAATACCTAAAGGTGTCAAATTAATCTCTGGCCTAAGTCAAATGGCAATCAATGTTGAAGTTTAAGTGTTAAGGTAAAGGAGGTGTCCTAATAGGCCTCCAAAGCTATTCCATCCTATGTGAGTAATAACTTAGTGAGCCATTTGGTTTAGATAATTTTCATGTTTTTCTAAGTGCTGAGATGTCACCACCATCATCTTCATAAGGACTCAAGATGGGTTTCTTGTAGTTTTGTAGATACCTCTAAATGGGTAGGGTAGTTGATCTTTTCTTTTACAAATACTACTTGCCACCTAAGTCCTTTTGGTGCGTTTCTATAGAGGAGTTGCCATATGCTCCTGAATGAGTCTATAGTGATTTTTTTTAGAGCTTTTTCCATGTACTCTCAAGGAGATCCTTGTTTTCCAGAAAGTTTTGGTAGGCTTTCTTAGAGAGGTTGCCACATACTCTATGTTGGAATAGTACCTTATAAGCTAATTAGATTGACATGTAAAATTACTTCACTTGTGATACAATCTTAATTGAATGATATTCTTATTAAAATGGCCGTATTTATCTTATGATTTTTATACTCTTCACTTGCATTTGGATAAAGCCCTTAGATCATACAAAACTAAGGGACTTAGTCATGCATATGACGGTGATCATGAAACAAGTCTTTAGGGTCATGATTTTAAAATATTCCAGTCCTAGATTCTCATTAAATAAGGCATTTAAGAATTGAATATACTTGCACTAACGATGTATATTCTAAAGGGTTGGATCTTGCTCTATTTCATGGGCAATCTATGTAAGACATATTTGTATGTTAATGGATACTTGTTAGAGAACAAATTCACTAAAAATCCACCCATAGAATCCACTAGATGGCTATAGTAGAACGTCGATAGTGGCAAATTCTCAAGCTTATAATAGTGTATATAATTAGTCCTTGGATCTGAGGATGCATAGTAATCTTATTTTAGGTCCTTATGCTTTCACTTTTCCCCAATCACGTAGCAAGGTTATACTAGGTTGAGATTGAGCATGGGCTACTTAAGCATAGAAATTTGTGAGATCTAAGATGCTATCCATCTTCTCGTGTCGTGAAGAATGAGTCATCTCCTATGTATTCTACAATGATCAATTCTAAGAAATCTTTGCACAAGGTAGTATGACAATTTGAAAAAGGTGTTTTTCAAAGTTGAGGTCATAAAGAAGAATCAAACACTGGATGTAGAGACATAGTTATTAAGGTTTTTAGGGAACTAACAAATATCTTGTCCTAGGCCTCGTTTGAGAGATAGGATACGAAAAGATTGTATTTGCATGGTAAGTGTAAGCCATAATAGTTCATCAAGACATAATTCATTCATCCAATTAGTTAGGCTCCATGGGCTTGTTGCTAGACATCAACTATGGAGATTGAGTACTCTTCAATTAACAGAGATTAATTAAAAAAGTTATTAGTTTAAAGAAGTTTAAACTAATGTGAATATTTCTATATTCACAATATCACAATAAGTTGTGAGCCCATGTTCAATAAATGGATGAACCTAACAGGTTATATATAATAGCCTAAGGAAGCTCTTATATGATGAAAAGAATTTTCTAAAAAGTAAGAAAATTCAAGTCTAGGCATTTTTTGAGAGAAGAACGATTGACTATTTTAATTGGTCATTTTGGCTTGATTAATTCAACACTCAAAATAATATAAGGAGTTAAATTAGGCCAATTAAATTAAAAAATTAATTTAATTAGTGCTATATGACAATTAATTAGTCAACCTAAGGAGTTAAGTTAACACTAACTAATTTAAAGAGTTAAGTTAATTAACTTAAGGACTTAAGTTAAATTAATTAAATTACAGAGTTAATTTAATTAAATTGAGAATTTGAATTTTGGAGGGAAATCAAATGGAAGAGTCCATTTGAATTTAAGTTAATTATCATTTCATTTCATGAGATAAAATGCAAATGTTAGTTACATGCAAATGCATGTGCAAGTTGGCAAGTTGGCCAACTAGCATAGAGGGTGTGATGGAAGCATCCAAGAGCTTCCATCCCCTCTATAAAAAGTCCATTGGTCAGTCACTTAGGGTGGTTGGCATTCCTCACATTTTTCCTCCAAAAGTGTAATATAATTCATGTGTATTTAATCACCCAAAATTCTCTCTTCCCTCTCTTCTCCAAAATTGCCACTCCTCACCTTCTTCCTTTCTTTTTCTAACATAACTAAGGTTGAATTAGAACTTTCCTCAGGAGTTTGGACTTTTTCCTTAGAGGTCTTATACTTGGAGGACTTATAATTCCTCGGTGGATCATCCATGGCACTAATTTTTAGGAGCATCATTGTGCAACCAAGGATTTTCTAATTTCAGTGAAATTTAGCTAGCAACTCACTGTATTGGTGGTGAGACGATCTACCATTTTTTCCAATTTTTGAAGTATTGGAAGGGGAGCTTTTAGATCCAATGGTTGGAGCGAGTTGATCTTCCAAAAAAAGAGTCTTTAGAGTGATCTTCTCAAATCCTTAGTTTCTAATTACAAAGGTAAATTTTTTGCCTTCAAGTCCTTATTTAGAGCATGATTATGATCATTAGGATAAGATGATTGGTTTTATTTTGCCTTACTTTGGTTTAAATATTTGGATCCCAATCTATCTCTATCTATCAAGTGGTATTAGAGCTATTTTCATGCCCAAATTTGAATTTTAGTGAATTGATTTATGTGTTAAATTGATTTTAAATCTCTTAAAAATTGATTCAATTGATGAATTTGAGTGTCTAGATGATTTTTTGTGTAGCTCTATGTGTGTTGAATTAGCATGTTAATTATAGCTTTAAAATATTTTGGCTAATTTTTTGGATCCAATTAGATTGAAGTTAATTGGAGATTTTAGAATAATGTTGACTCTTACCTATATTTGATTTCAAAGCATGCTTGAGCACTTGAATTTTCCTTTTTGAAAGGTGATTTGAGTCTAGAAATTTGTCTAAATTGTGTGAACATGAGTTATGGAAGTGACCATAAGAGTTTGGAGTACAAAAACTACAATTGAGATGCTCTCACCTATTGTGGGCGGTAGCCATGCCAAGGCTACCTTATGGCCATTTTGGCATTGATTTGTGATATTTTTTGCTTCTAACTTTTTTTTCATACATATTTAGATGCACAAAAGCTATGCAAGTGTCTCAATATAATGTTGGACATTTTTGTTCAAGTTAATCTTCAATTAGGTGCAAAAATGATATGCATAAAGATTTATACTTATTTTTACCAATTGATTAATTGTTTATGAGATAAGCATTTAATTGGCTAAACTAAATGTCAATTCTTGTTTTTGTTCATTTAATTATTGAACAGATAATGAATGAATGAGGATGAACATGAGCCTTTAAATTGGTTTTATTTGTTTCAAAGTTGTTCGAAAAGGGGTTGTATTAAATAAGAGCTTGCATGCCTCTTGATTTTCTACATTGTAAATGTTACAAAGTAGAAGTCTAGGAATGAGGATTTCTTTTCTCTTGTAAATGTTGCAAGGAGACAAAGAAGGCCAAGAGGATTAAGGAGGCTTGTCGACCTATGAATGTATGTGATACATTTATGTAATAGACAGGATTTGATCAACTCACTTGAAATCAACTAAGTAGTGCACCTATGGTTTTAAGTGTACTACTTGGTTAAGGCTCATAGTTATCCCACCCTAGAAGCATGCTAAGTGCATTTACTAGTTTATGCTTTTCTTTGTCCTATTGATATATGAAATGCATGATTAGGATATAGAGAACCTAAATAAGAGACTATAATATTGATAAGATTTTTGAAAGCAAGAAAAACCCTCAACATAGAAGAGTCTAAGTTTTTCAAAATATTAAGTTAAATTGGATACAAATTAAGAGAAGTTTCAATTAATCCAAGCCTTCTACTGATAGAAGGTGACATGAGATGCTTTCCTCATTTAGTGTTGGCTCACGAGTCATGGGACACTTTATTAGAGGAAAGCCACGTTAACGTCTCTACATCCGATGCACTTTGATTTAAAATTCACTTTGACATTATCTCACAAGTCATGGAATGTCATTGTGGAGTTCATAATTAAAGATTGATTGGTAGGTACAATTTAACACCAAGTAGTATAAAGGTTGCAAAAGTTGTGGGTCTACATAAAAAGTGAGGCAAAACAAATCAAGGATTGCATAGAGATATAATTAGCAAAAGTTGCTTATCTTAGGATTGTTTATGGATGTTTCATAAGTCGTGGGGTTCATAAATGATGCCTTTTGGACCTTGATTATCACTGGGAAATGCGATTTCTTGAATTCTTTAATTAGGGTGAGGAATTTGATAAAATAGAGGGAGAAAAATATACATGAAAGTTCATGAACATGTTTTTCATATCAACGTTCAATCATCTGCTTATATTCTCTTTTTTACCTTTGTAGGTTTGTGAAATCTCAATCAATGGCTAAAAATCTACTAAACTTTATTTTGGAAACCAATAAACTCAATGAGCCTAACTTCCATGATTGGCTAAAAAACCTCAAAATTATTCTTGACTCAAAAAAGAGGACATACATCTTTACTCAAAGTCCGCGATCACCATTGATGATAATGCCAATGATAAAGCATGCAAAATGTTTGAAAAATGGGTAGAAAATGATCTTCAAACCAATTGCCTCATAATAGTATCTATGTCCAATAAGCTTAAAAAATCTTAGAAAACATGAAGACTACTTCTACGATTTATATGCACCTACAAGAGTTGTGCGGAGTGCAATCTAGACATGAACATTACTCCTTATCTATGGTGCTCTTTAGGACTAGACTGGTTGAAGGTCCTAGTGCCCATGACCATGGCCAATTGGTCTCATTAGAAGCTTGCTCAATTGGACGTGGTCATGGACAATGACCTTTATGTAGATTTGATCCTCCAATTATTACCAAGTTCATTTGACCTGTTTGTTATGAACTTCAACATGCCCAAGCAAGAAGTAACGATTAATAAATTGGTCAATATGTTGGTGACTACTGAGTTAACCATGAAAAAGGACAAACCATTAATACTTATGTCATTCTCTAAGTCTAAAGGCCTTAGGGGCAAGAAAAAGGAAAGTAAGAAGAAGAAGAGTTCTTTTTGGAAAAGGAAGAAACCATTAAAACCCTCTAGATGAGGTAAGAAGAAAGGATGCCACTTGTTTCTACTGTGGTGAGACAAGCCATTGGAAGTAAAACTACAAGAAATATCTTGCAACCTTTAGGAAGGGTGTGTACTTTATTAAAGTGTACTTAATGATCAATTCTTTCTCATGGGTATTTGATACTGCATATGGTTCTCACCTTTGTAATTTGTTATTAGGGATGGAAAGAAGAAGGAATTTAAGTGATGAAGGTTTGATCCTATGCTTTGGCAATAGAGCAAAAGTTACGACCGAAGTTAAAGGCGTCATGAAGTTAGACTTAAGGAGCCCCTTGATTATATTGGATCTTTGTTACTATATACCAAATCATTTGAAGAATTTCATTTTAATTCCCATTTTATATAGTGAAAGATATGGTTTTTCAATATCAAATAGGAATTGAAAGTAATAAGGCATGGTTTTTTAGTTGCAATGGGTACACTTAGTGATAGATTATACATTTTTGGATTCTCAACCATCACTTATGCATATTCGATAAAGTGATAAGAGAAAATTATATAACCAAAAAAGTGTTGTTTTGTGGTACACAAGCCTTAGACATATTTTGAAAAATATGATAAACAAGATAGAAGCCCTCAAAGTACTAAATATTTGTAGCATAGAGGATCTTTCTACTTGTGAATCTTGTTTAAACGAAAAAATAACTGAGGCTCCTTTTGTAGGACAAATGAGAGTGAACCACAAGTCCTTTGGATTTGATCATACGGACGTTTGTAGACCATTAAGAGTTAGTGTAAGAGGAGGCTATTCTTATTTCATTACCTTTGGCAATGATCATATTTGGTTCATATTTATGTATCTTATGAAGTACAAGTTTGGAACTTTTAAAAGGTTTAAAGAGTATAGGAATGAAGTAAAAAGCAACAATGACTTAGTATCAAGGCTCTTTGAACATTTGAGGATGAGAATACTCAAGTTATCAATTTCTTGAATTATTTAAAAGAGAATGGGATTCTCTTACAATGGACTCCACCCTACACACCCTAACATAATGGAGTAGTTGAGAGAAGAAACCGTATCTTATTAGACATGGTACATTCTATGATAAGTTTCACTGATGTGCTTATATCCTTTTGGTGATGTGCCCTTGAGACAATGATGAGGCTACTAAATATAGTACCCTCAAAGTTAGTACTAAAGACACTACATGAGATGCAGTATGGCAAAGCACCCTCTTACTCCTATTTAAGAGTTGGGGATCTCCCATGTATGTTAAGAGACTAGTAGGAGACAAGTTGGATGTTGGATGTGAGATCTACTTTGTGCAAGTTTGTGGGATACCTAAAAGAGTCTTTGGGTTATTATTTCTATAATCCCTTGAAACAAAATATGTTTGTTTCAAAGAATGCCACTTTTTTTGGAAAATGAGTTTCTATTGGATAGAAAAGGCATTATAATTGAACTTGATAAAGTTTAAGATGATCATATTACCCCACAAGCAATAGAAATAATAGAGCATCCCAAGCCTAATACACAATCTCTAAAAAGGTCAGATTAAATTAAGAAGCAAATCAAAAGGTTCAAATTTCTTCATGAAATAAGGCAAACGAATAGGGATCCGAAGACCAATGAGAAAGCTATGTTGGACATAAATTCGGGGCTTTAGCTTAAGGCCATAAAATTCAAAATAGACTCTATGTACTCCAATAAAGTATAGACTTCCGTAAATCCATCGGAGAGTATAGTACCCGTTAGTTGCAAGTGGATTTACAAGTGAAAGCTAGGAGTCAATGGATAGATGATGACCTTTAAAGCTAGACTAGTGGCAAAAGGTTATACTCAAATATTCGGTGTTGATTTTGAGGAAACATTTTTCACCAATTGCTATGCCTAAGTCTATTAGAATTATGCTTGCTATAGCCACTTACTATGACTATGAGATATGTTAAATAGATGTCAAGGCCACTTTTCTCAATGGAAACATTGAAGAAAAAATCTATATAGAGCAACTACAATATTTTACATCCAAAGAGAGTGAGCAAAAGGTTTGTATTTATAGACTTAAGCAAATATCCTGAAGTTGGAATATACGTTTTGATAAAATGGTCAAATTTGGCTTCGTGAAAAATGTGTATGAGCTTTGTGTGTATAAAAAGGCTAGTGGGAATTTGATAAAATTTATTATGCATTATATCAACGACATTCTTTTCATTGGGAATGAGAAAAAAGAGTTAAAGTGTACTAAAGCATGATTATCTTCGCAATTTTCCATGAAAGATTTAGGAGAAGTAGCCTATGTATTTGGAATACAAATCTATAAAGATAGATCAAAGAGGATGTTGGGTCCCTCCCAAACCAGGTACATTGACAAGATACTAAAGGGGTTTAGTAAGGAAGAATCCAAAAGGGAATCCTTCTTATAGGACATGGTCTTCGTCTCTCCAAGTCTATGGCACATAAGACTAAAGATAAGAGAGAAAGACTATCCCACATACCTTATGCATCCACAATTGGGAGCATAATGTATGTTGTTCAATATTCTAGATCGAATGTAGAACATGCTCTAAATGTTATGAGCCGCTTTCAATCCATCTCAAGTGAAAATCAATGGACGACCATAAAAGCAATCTTAAAGTATTGAAGAAAAACTAAGGATTTGTTTTTGTTTTTGGTTTTTGGCAATGGATAATTAAAACTTAAAGGGTTTTCGGATTCTAGTTTGTAATCCAATAAAGATGAGCTTAAATCAATTTATAGAATTAAATTTTATCTCAATAGTGGTATGATAAGTTGAAAAAGTTCCAAATAAGATACCGCAACTAACTCTATCACTAAGGTGGAATATATTGCGACTTTGAAAAGCACAAAGGATTGTGTTTTGATTAAAAAAAACTTCATCTAAAGGTTGGATGTAGTACCTAGCATTATAGAGCTAGTTGTTATCTATTGTGACAATAACAGAGCCATTGCACAAGCAAAAGATCTGAAATCTCATCAACGATCCAAGCACATTACTAGATAGTTGTAGTGGCACGTCGGTAGTGGCAAGTTCTCAAGCTTACGATAGTGTATACAATTAGTCTTTGGCGCTGAGGATCCATTGTAACCTTATGTTTAGGTTCTTATGCTTTGACTTTTTCCCAACTATGTAGCAAGTCATACGAGGTTGAGATTGAGCATAAACTACTTAAGCATGGAGGTTTGTGAGATCTAAGATAGGATCTATCTCCTTATTGTTGTGAAAAACACGTGCATCTCCTATGTATTCTATAATGATCAATTCTAAGAAATCCTTGGAATATAACGTATTTGTATGGTAAAGGTGTATAACAATTTGGAAAAGGAGTTTTTCAAAGTTGAGATCATAAAGGGGAATCGAACATTGGATATAGAGACATAGTTATGGAGGTCTTTAGGAAGTTGACAAATATCTTGCCTTACGCCTCTTTCGAGAGATAGGAGACGAAAAGAATATATTTGCATGGTAAGCGTAAGCTATAATAGTTTATCAAGACATAATTCATTCATTCAATTAGTTGGGCTCCATAGGCTTGTTGCTAGACATCGACTATGGAGATTAAGTACTCTCCAATTAATAGAGGTTGATTAAAGAGTTATTAGTTTGAAGGAGTTTAAAGTAATGTGAAAATTTTATTATTCAAAATATCATAATGAGTTGTGAGCCCATATCCAATGAATCGATAGACGTAATAGGTTACACACAAAAGCCTAATGAAGCTCTTATATGACAAAAGGAGTTTTCTAAGGAGTTAGAAAATTCAAGCTTAGGTGGTTTTTGAGAGAAGAACGATTAACAGTTTTAATTGGTCGTTTTGGCTTGATTATTGAGTGTTAAATTAATCAAAATAATATAAGGATTTAAATGAGGCCAATTAAATTAAGGAGTTAAATTTAATTGGTGCCATATGACAATAAATTAATCATGTTAACTTTAATTAACATAAAAAGTTAAGTTAATTAACTTAAGGAGTTGACATTTCTCATAGTTTTTCTTTCAAAAGTGTGATATAATTCATATATTAAATAATCGTAAAAAATTCTCTCCTCCCTCTCTTCTCAAAAACTACCACTCCTCACCCTCTTCCTCTCTTGTTCTAGCACAAGTAAGGTTGAATTAGAGATTACCTAAGGTGTGTGGACCTATTCATTAGAGGTCCTACACTTGAAAAACTTATAATTCCTTGGTGGATCATCCATGGCACCAATTTTTGGGAGCGTCGTTAGGTGACCAAGGAGTTTATGATTTCAACAAAATTTGGCTAGCAACTCACTGTATTAGTGGTGATAAGATCTACATTTTTTGTCAATTTTTGGAGCTTTGTAAAGAGAGCTTTTAGATCCAACGGTTTAAGCTAGTTGATTCTCCAAGAGATGAGTCTTTAGAGTAATCTTCTCATATCCTTTGTTTCTCATTACAAAGGTAAATTTTATACCTTCAAGTCCTTACTTAGAGCATGATTACAATCATTGGGATGAGATGATTGGCTTTGTTTTGCCTTACTTTGGTTCTAAATATTTGGATCATAATCTATCTCTATCTATCACTCCAGAGGGTAGTCTCGTTCTTGGGGGAGCCTTTAGTGGACGTTTTTAGAAAGGTTGCCATGTATCCTGAGGGGAGCCTTTACTAAGCTTTTTTAGAGGGGTTGCCACATTTTATGAGGGGTGGCAGTGGTGGTTTTTTTTAAAAGTGGCTACCATGTACCTCCTAAGGGGTTTATAGTGGGATTATACCAGCAACCACGTACCCTAAGAAGGTTGTATTATAGGATTACGCCCAGTGGATACTACATATTTCTCATACTCCTTGAGGAGCCTTATAGTTTGATTATGCCTAATAGCTTTCTAATAATGCCTTATAAGAAATATATATTTTAAGAATATGGAAAAGAAAACAAAATGCGAAGAATATGAAGAGTTATGCACTTATCCAAGAGATTAGTATAATTTTAAAAAAAAGTGTCATTCACAAATGGGTAGGCCCTATTCAATCAAAAAGGGAGAAATTTAGTAATAAATAAAGATAAAATTAATTTTAGAGGAAATGAGAAGTGATCGCAAGTGTGGTTAGGGACATAGTGCAAGGGATACCCTTCAGGTGCAAGCATGCAACAGTCTCAAAATTCTGGAGTATGCTAAGGTATTTTTCTCCTCTCATGATTCTACTTGACGTGGCCATGTGGTTACTCCGATTAGCAAGACGATAGGTGCTCCTCACAATGATGGTTTTAAGGATTGAACTTCAAATAATGCTCATTACAATGTTTAGGTAATACCTATTATGGGGATCGATATCATGCCTCTAGTTAACATAGTCACCACTCTTAGGTATGGGTGTTTCTTAGTTGGAATCTCAAAGTTCTTGTTTTTTCCATTATGAGACCATTCTTTGAGGGAATCCTTTCGCTCATCAATGTATTTGTTGGATATCCTTAGTGGGTCAATACTTTAGTGCTATCCCTCAAGTTCCAACATTTTTTCATGGTATGTCCACTGATGTTATGGAAGCCATAATATCTTGAAGAGCTACATGTCATTGGACTTTTAAAGTTCGTTAGGGGTTCTAAATCAAACTTTAGGGTGTGACATCTTGAAGAATATCCATCTCTTTTGGCTATAAAGGGTGTATATTAGATCACCGCCCACCTGGCTCACTGCGAGCCCTGGCTTGCTTGTGTTCTATTCTAAATTAGCTCCTAAATTTAGTGCTTCACATTTGCTAGTGTCTTGAGGAGTCTTCACTTATTATTTTCTTTTGTTCTCATCTTTCTACACTTGGGTTTTTCTCGAAACTACAAAAAAGATTGTCATATGTAGGTCATTCTAATTCTTGACATCTCAAGTTCCCTAGAGTATTGCTTATCACTAGGTATTACTTTCTAAATGTCCAAAGTAGGGTTAATACCTAGGCTTGCGTATATATTAACTCTACATTGTTGCACTTTTGATGTTGGTATTACCTATCTTGGTTGGTCCTCTTGGGAGCATCAAAGGTGCCCTGATGCTAGGGAAGTCGTTCCTATTATGTGCATCGTATTGATTAATAGGCTTTGGGTGCTCACCTAACTATGGACAATAAGACCTATTTTTCCCAACTTTTGGAATGACTTTAGGACTACTTGGCTTTTGCATTGCGCACCCATTGAGGTATCATATCTGGATCAACACTAGATCTCATCCTTCAATTACCTTACAATGGTGGAAAATGGCACCAAATATTTGAATTTAGCTTTTTTGCATTTATCTTTGTCTTTTGAGAAGTGTGTAGGATGAGGCCACATCGTATAAATTTATTTAAAATATCATCTCATGGAACGACGAGTGGGGTATAGATCGTGAATGCTTGAGATTGGCTATGTCTATATGCTTTGTGCATTTTATCATAGTTACTTTCTTCACTATGCAATCAATGCTCCTTGATCTCAAAGTTTTCATAAAGAAGAGCAAGCTCTCAACCCTACTAGTAGGTTATAGCATTAGTGTATGAGTCCACCATCTAATGGTAGTAGGTACTGAACAAAAAGGATCTCCTTAGATAAAGAATCAAAAATCTACTTTTTAGAGATGAAGGAGAGGAAGCCACACCTCACTCAGGCTTGGTTATCTAATTAATTCACTTTGGGGAAGGTAAAGACCCTTGAGTCCAACGAGAAAATTATTGTGGCTCTTAAAGGGGTACTCATCTATGTATTCGGCAATTGCTTGGTCTCAACTTGAGTAGTAGCATTTTTCAGTAAGGTCTTCAGCATCTCCTAAGTCATGAGTAGAATAGAATCTCCTAGAGGATGTTCTTGACATGCAAGCATGTCCTCCAGTGCAGGTTGTGTAGGATCTCTGGAAGGAAGTACCTAATGCACAAGCATCTCTTCAAGTGCAAGTTGTGTGTTAGGAGCTAGCTTCAACTTCGGTTGTAGGGTGCTCTACATTGGTAACTCTCAACATTTTTCAATATCGAGGCCACCTAGTTGTTAAAGTTGTGAGCTTTTGATCTTATCTGCATCCTCAATGTTCCTACTTCACTCTTAAGTTTTCCACAAATGGCATCAAAATAATACTGCTCGAAAATGGAGCTAGGATTCTTTTAGCAAAACAATAATGTATTAGTTCATTTTTCTCTAAAACACATATGGAGAGATTTGTTTTCTCTCCAAAGTTCTCTAACTTCAAAAATTTTGCAAATGATTCTCCCCCCAACTTATTTTTGGGACTTGATATTTATAATGTTAGTCTTGATGGCCTATTAGAGTTTTTCTACTCCTCGACATAGGCTTAACTTACATGTTACACTCTTCAACCTTTTTACTAATTAATTAATTTTGGGTTTGGTGCCATGTTTAGTTTATTTACTAAATTACCCTTATAGTAAGTTTTTAGCAGTATCAAAAATCCTTTACGAGGAAGATTCTCATTAGTGTTGCTCTTGAGGATGCAATTAAAGAGTTTAAAAACTCTGATGCATTCTTCAAGGCAGTTAAGATAGAGGTAATGGCAATCTATGAGCAGACCATCTAGGTTGTCACTATATTTTGAGTGATACTCCATTGAAAACTTTTCTATGTTAGACCCTGCCATTTCAATTTATCTTTCTACTAAAGAGCCTAAGCGAATACCTAAAGCCAGTGCAAAGGCAATGGTGAAGGATCCAGCTAAGGAAACTCCATAAAAGTAGGGATGTTCCTTTAGAGTATGAATAGTAGATAAGAGTTTTTAACTTTTTGTTTAATGTTTGATATTACAGAGTAATTTCATCTAGCTTAAGTAGTGTTTCAATTGGCATTTTGGATTTTATTGTTCTTTTTGGAGGCAAAGTGTTGGTCAGACTTTGTTTGTTATTACATATGTTGACTTTCTTTTTTGGTTTAATGAATATTTTTTGCTTGTTCAAGTTTTTTTTTTGGTTTAATGAAGTTTTTTTGCTTGTTCAAGTATTTTGCCAAGTGAATAACTATCAAGTGTTGTTGTAATTTATCCTTTTGCCCTTAGTTAATTTGTTTAATTTCTAAGTGATTGTAATATTGTTGATATGAGTGCAACAAATGATAGTAATGCATAAGAGAAATGCGGAGCCTCTTTTTATTAAGTTTTGTTGTAAGTTCCTTTGAAGAGATATTACTGAATCATATAGAGTAGCAGGAGAGAGTACTTGTAAGTTTTCATTAAGGACACCTTTTCGTAATAATAAATTGATTGAAGTTAAACATGTTGGGAGCCTACAGGTGAGGTATTATTGCAATGCTTAGTTAATGGCATTAATTTAAGCTTGAAACCTCATTAGTGAGGTTTTATCCTGGTACTTAATATTTGTACGCCTTGCTAGTGAAGGTTTATAAATTAACTGTTGTGAAGATGTCAGGTGGTGAGCTTAGTTCAAGAGGTCTTATCACTAAATGCTTGTTGTGATTGTACAATGGAATTATGCTTGAGTTGTGCTATGTAGTCCTGGGGAGCCCTATAGTAGGTTACATCAAGATTGCAACCATGTGTTCCTAAAAGAGCCTTATAATAGGATTATGCCGGAGAGTCATGAAGGTTGCTCTTGAGATTAGTGCGCAGCATCTCAAGTAAAACAAGTCATAATTAGAGATAACAAAAGATGAGAAATTGCATTCATTCAAGCAAATAATAGCAGTATCGAGGTGTCGCCTTTGAGTAGGATGGCATTATTCAAATTAGAAATAAAAATAAATTCCTAAGTAGAAAGAAATAATACTTCAAAATAATTACTTACTATTGAATCTAAAATTATTCTAAGGAAAATGAGAAACAAGAGAAAGAACCACACGGGGTGCATTAAAGCATTATGGGGGGTGGTTTTCTTATAGCTCACCTTTACCATTGTCTTTCTTCTTACTGTCCCGTAGCTCCTTTATCGATCCGCCTTGGAATAGGGCTCTTATTGCTCTTCAAAGTATTAGCGTAATAATTTTTGGCTACTCTCAAATTGCCAATAACTTCATTAATTCCACTTGGCATATGGAATATAAATTTCATATGGTTTGTTGAGACCACTACTTGGAATAGGTTCAAAGTGGGTCTCCTAATATTGCATTGTAAGTAGAGCGGGTCTTGACTACAAGAAACCTCCCTATTTTCATTGTCCACTTCATATGAGCACCTAGAGAGAAGGATAACAGTTTTTCTCTCAATGCTTCCACTATATTGCTAGTAAATTTGACTATGGAAGTGTTGATCCTTTATAGCTATACATTGTCCATTCCTAGTTGGAGGAATACCTTATGCAATAAGATGTCTACTAAGTTGCTGCTAACTACTAATATGTTTTCACCTACAAGTTGGCAAGGGATGCGCACATTACTAGCGTATCATTATGGTCTCTTGCTTAGGTTCTATATACTTCTCTCTAAAGGTGATTCTAGGAGTTAGCGGATGAATATTAAAGATTCCTAAGTTTAGATCAACTACAATGAGCTTGGGCCTATCTCGCTACTCAACTGATGCCTTTTTGGCGTTGGTGAAGTCTCTACTGACTAGTCCTCTCAAGTTCACTAAGATGATGCTAGTTGTGGGGAGATTCTTAGAGTCATGATATGGTTGTCGATTCTTGGAATTCAAATGGTCATTAGGTTGTTGCTTGCAAATTTAGCTTTCTCTTTCCAATGAGTCTTTACATGACATACTCCTTAAGATGTTCTTTCTCAATTAGCGTTTCGATCACATCCCTCAGATGCCTATAGTTGTCGATGGTGTGCTACCGTCGTGGTGGAAACCATACCACTTGTTTGATTTTGGCTTCTTTGGATCCTCAATTGATGAGGTTATTAGATGAAACTATGTTACAGTGCTACCATCAAAATCTCTACCCTGAGAATAGTAAGTGGCATGTAGGTGGTGAGCATTCGGAGAGGGTTCTAGCTATAGTTCCCTTATTTCTTGCTATTATTGCTCCCACCATCATGCATTTTGCGCTTATGTGCCTCATGGGTAGTTATAGCTTTCGTAATCTTGATGTATTTTTCCATGAACATCAGAGCTTGTTTAAAGTGACAGAAGGTTTCCCAATAATTTACTCCCAAAATTTCAAGTGCTGCTGGATGATATAAGGAATCTCTTGCATCACCTCGAAGAAGCAATTAAGGTACATCTTCAGCGACTCTTCATCTTTCTACTTGACAATGAATAAGTATGCCGCTATCTTGGGGTAGCTACAATTGATGGAAAAGTTTTGGAGGGAGCACTGCGCCAACACCTCCCATCCAATAATGGACCTAATTGGCACCTAATTTAGGGAATGTTATGTGAGTATATGGTGTAAAAGAGCTTATAGTATGTAGGTTCACTTAAGTCGTGGAACTCCATCCTTGCCAAGAAATTGTTCAAGTTTTTGTGAGAATCCGCAATGCGATTAAACTCTGGTAAGGAAGCTATCTTCATTCTAGGAGGGAGTGCTTTCACTAAGATGGATGGAGAAAAAAAGCTACTTCTTGGGAAAGCAACAACTAGAGAGTGATACTAGCTCCTTACTCCTCTTAAAGGATATAGCACCAAGGATTGCATTTGAAATCCAACATCAATGAGTGTGTACCTAGTGGAATCCATGCAGAGTGAGAAGTGTGTGTCCGCCTACTGAGGCTAAGAGGGAGAGTAGTGTCATGTTTAGAGTTGGCTCTTCCCTCAATTCTCTCAGTGCCTCTCCCCTTTCCCCTCACCAAACTTAGGCAAGAAGATTACTACAACTCCTAAGGAGGTACTTATCAACATATCAAGTGACCACTTTGGTTGTAGCTTTGGCAACTATATTTTCCAACAAGGTCTTCAACACCTCCAGGGTTATAGGCAAGATAGGCTCTCTAAAAGATGCCCGTTGCGTGGGTGTCACCTTTACTACAGATTGTACGTAGGGCTATAAATGGATATTTGAAAATTCATTCGCCGCTTACATTTGTTTCTGTTTATAAAAATTTATCTACATCTGTTTATAGAAAATATTATCCATATTTGATTATTAAATATCCAATTATAAACAGATATGGATATGGTAAATGCATATCTGTTCTGTTTAATATCTGTTCTAAATATTTATTAAATAATATATTATTAATATTTTTCAATACAAAATTCATAATCCATATGTATATAAAAAAATTATAATTAAAAATTTAGAAAGAAAAAAGAATAAATTTAAAAATTATCGTATTGTAGAGAAAAAATTGAAGAATAAAGTGAGTCAACATAATTATTGTTAGTTGACTTTATAATTAATATACTTAAATGCCATTATCATTATTAATTAGCACTAATAATTAATTATGAAATTAATTATTAATTAGAAATTATGCAATATTTTGAAAATCAAAATGGATCAGCCAATCGGATCGGTGATCGGATACTAATTCGGTTCGATTGAAGCATAAAAATTGGTGACCTTTTGAACCATTCAAAAATCAATTAAACCAACATCGGTTCAACCGGTTGACCACCAGTTCATTTATTTTTTTATTTCTTTAAAAATTTAAAAATTATTTTTTAAAAAAAATAAAAAATATAAAAAAAGAGAAATTATGAGTTGAAGATGATGATTAAAGATTTTGAACATGCAATTTTTTAAAACATGAATTCATTTTCTTAAAATTTAATGAAGTAATAGTTATATGTGATTGCTTTTGCTTAATTTATTGTTTTATTTTATTTAATCTCTATTAAATTCTATTGAGTATTTAGCTTAGAAAGATTTACTTTTACTTGGAGTTAAAGTATAAAACGAATAATTACTTACATTAATGTGAAATATTATTTTTTACTTTTTTATAGAATAGTATTTTTTTTTAAAAAAAGGTACTTAAAAATAGGTAAGTTGAAATTTTTTCAAATAATATTTTTTCTATATCATTGGAAGTTTTATTTTTTGTTAATACTAAAATATTATATATAGATATATGTATTTATAAAATTAAATATAGTTATTACGTCATTATGACATCATACCGATCGAATTAGTGGTCCAACCAGTCATATCGGTTGAACCACTAACCAGTAATGTCGTTGATTCTTTATCCGGTCTGATTTTGAAAACATTGAATTTATGCTATTTATTTGATTTTTTTTAATGAAAGTATATTGTTCCTTCTATTAATTAAAATATGTATTTTTTATAGGTTCATAAATTCACGCATTTGGATATTCATAAATAGGTATCTAAATAATTTTCATCGAATATGAATATAAAAAAAATTCGAATATGGATAAGTTTAATAAAATATAAATACATCTAAATAATTATAATCAAATACAGATATATCCGAATTTGAACAATATCCAATAGATATGAATTCGAATATTATTTTTAAATATCCATCAAATCCATATTCGTATTAGAATATTCGAAAAGTTAAACAGATATAAATATAAAAATAGTATATCTAATCCATTTAATATCCATTTTATACCCCTTGTTGTGCATTCGAGGCTGGCTCTAGTACTAGGTTTAATGGTACTTCAAGTTGGTGACTCTTCGTGTTCTCCAACATGGGGGCCACTTGGTTGCTAGAGTCGAAAACTTGATCTTGATCTTGGTTGTATCCTTAGTGTTCCTTAGTCACAGCTCAAAGTTCCTATAGACAATGCCAAAATGATGCTGCATGAAAGTAGATCGATGTCCTTTTCAATAGACAGTAGTGTGTTAGCTTATTTTGTCTGGAATGTGTGAAGGAATATTTTTAGCTCTAAATAATTCTTGCAATTCCATGATTCTTTGTGAATGATTTTTTATGCCCAAATTCTCTTTAAGGCTTCATATTGATAGTTTTTCCTTGATACTTGGGCTTAGGCCCATTAAAATTTTATTGTCCTTCTTTATGAGCTTAATTATTTTTAGACTTTGACCTTTTTTCAATTAATTAAGTTAGTTCATTGAATTTTTTTTAATTATTTTACTAATATACACTCATAATCTCAATTATCTACGCCAACTAGCTAATCATAACAATTGAGCTTTTTCTATGTGGGCATAGCTTTGGAGATGAGGAACAACTTTTAACTAGTTAAATATTTATAAATCACGTAATTATTACAAAAATAATTTAACTATGATTAAACTCATAAAGTCTAGTTCATTAAAAAATTAAAAAGGAATTAAAAATAGAGAAAATGTGTTTTATTCTTCCCATTTTATTAATTTTCTTTTTTTGTTCCTCTTTAATTACTACTTTCTTTTTATTTTGTCCTTTTCCTTTTTGTCTTCTTTTAACCAACTTACCATGAAATATACCCTTAACCTACCACCAAATTGGGGGGTAAAAATTTCCAACACAACACGTTAAAAGGACATATGACAATATAATATTATTGAGTTTGAGTTAAAAGTTATAAATTAGATCGATATTGAGTTGATACAATAATGGTGATTTTGTTTTTTGTTGAATGGTAAAATAATGTAGAATTTTTTTAGATAAATTAATGATGAAAAGAATGCAATAAAAGGTTAATATGGATTGGATTGTGGGTTGTGGATTGATGGGTTGATACAAAAGGTTTTTGTCAACACTATAGATGACACGAAAGGTTTCTTGTCAACACTAGAGATGTAAAAAAGATGAGATGATTTGAAATAGTTCGATCTTGATTTGATGAAAGTGCGAATTTAACCTGATATTTTCAAATCTGAGTCAGGCTTAGCCCAAGCTAGCCAATGAAGCTAATCGAGTCGAGTTTAATAGTATCCATCTCGAAAAACTTGTAAGCCTAATGAGTTCTTTTTATTTAACATATATAATTACAATACAGACCCACATAATATGCCTCATAAAGATAAGTTGTATTGATATTATAGGATTGTACTTTTATGATGTTGTTTGTTGTGTGGTTTACAGGTGTAAAATTATAGATTTTGTTTCAAATCAAAATGAGCTTCAGCTAATTCGAGTTTATATGAGCTCATGCTTTTAGCCTATACAAATCGAATTTTTCTATTTTTCTATGGTGAATCTTATCGAGCAAAGTCTAAACCTTTGTTTATTTCAATTAGTGGGGCTCGAGTTTGGTTGCTTAGACTCGACTAGCCATGAGCTCAAACCCGAGCTTCTAAATTAATAGATGAGTCAGGTTTAAGTTTGCAAGATTTAAGTTCAACCCAACTACCTCCAATCAACACGGGTTGATGTGAAAACTTTTGGATTATGTTTAATGTGTCGCTTAAATTATGAGTTGGGCACTGTTTGAATTGAGTTTGAGCTAGTAAAATGTTGCAATACCTAACACAGTACAAATCCAAAGTTTTATGCTGTCTGTTGATTCACTTTTTCTCCCAATATGACATAATTGCTATCCCAAAACTAATCTCGAAACTATTGCTATATATAGTGGTTACTTTGAACCCAAAAAAAAAAAAAAAAAGTGTAATACTAAGTGTGAGGTGATATTTTTGTTATAGTTGAATTGCAGTAATGATAATTTAACAATAATTTTTTATTATAACTTACATTTTGAAATTAAATCCTATGTGAAATAGTGATCAATATGTAGGCCATGTTTACTGTGGAGAAATTATCGGAACCTCAAAATAGAGGTCATTTTGAGGTCTAAACTAATTGATTTGATTTAAACCATGTATAATTTTTAATTTTTTTACTTGAATATTGAAGTGATAAATTAAGTACTCAAGGTAAAAAAGTAAAAATGGACTAAAAATGCCAAATCAATTAACTAAATAAATAAATAAAAGACAAAGAATTCAATTAACTAAATCCACCAAGAAGGATATTTAAATTCTAGTGGACATAAGCCCATTAAAAAGAAAGGTTATAGAAACTAAACCCTAAAATCGAACTAGACACAAAATCATTTATAAAAATTTAAGAACTAAAAATTTTTTGCACCGCGTTTCAAAAAAAGTAACTCCAAAAATTATTGATTTCTACACACACTTTAACTCCATTTTCAAGCAATATCAAATATAAAACTATGAGTTTGATTTAATTATCAAGTAAGTGGAGCTCTCAATAAACTCCTAAATTCTAGTGATCTTAGTTCACTATAGGGCCTAGCACTAACACATAAATATATACTAAAAACAATATATATATATATATATATATATATTGTGGAGTTCAAATTATAATTTAATAGTCAAAACTTGTAACAACACATGAATGAAATGAGCAAAATTGTCAATTAATTAATTTAATAGTATTACCATCAAATTTATGTGTACGAGAGCAAAATTTAAATCATAATAAATATTTAGTGCACGTGATAAAATACGACCATTTTTAATCCTTTATTTTATTTTGTATTTCATCTCTTATTATAACTTAATATATATATATATATGCTAAATTTATTGAAATTTTAATCAACTACTTTTATAAAAAAATTTAATATATATATATATATATTATGTCTATTAAATGAAATAAAAAATAAAATATAAATTAAAATAAAAGATGTAAATTGAAATATGACTTGATAATGGTAATGAGGCATTGTCAGGACTTTGGTAGGATAGATCCCCCAGGCTGACAAATGATGAGCTAAAGATTCATAAAATTTGAGTTAATAATGGTAGCAGGTCCTTACGAGGACTTTTTTAATATAAAGCTCCCACACTCACAAATGATGAACTAGAGATTCATCAACCTCAAGTGAAATAATCAATTAATCCTGACAAAGAATGTATCCGTTTTCTAGGCAAAATACTTTGGTGCTTATTTGCCAATAATTGTCATCATCAAAATATACAAATTAATTAATAAACTTGGTAAGTTGCATGTAGAGCAAGAAAAATCATAGGATTCAACTACACAGCCCTTGATCTTGTCAGTTGTCACGCTCCATTCTCTAATTCTTCGATACCAACAAAATCGCTAATTCCTGCCAACCTTTGTTGAATCCGTCTGCCCCTCTTTATAACTCATTCATATCCACTCTGACAACTTCCCCGATCTCGAACCCAAAAAGGCCTCAAAACCACCACTTCCTCATCCCCCACAACACTTCAACATTAACTTACCCAAAATGGGCTCTCTTCATCGACTTCCTCGATGCTCTGCCCAGAACATTTCCTCAGCCGATGATTATCAAATTTACGCCGCCTTCTCTTCCAAGCATGCGGCCACTGCTATCTTCATAGACTGTTACACCCCATCCTCCAACTCGTGGCATCGGGCAACTTCCATTCCACAAATTGCTGAAAACCTTGTCCTGAAGGACTTCGCCATGGTCTCTCTGGGCCACTACATTTACCTAATAGGCGGCCGCCTCTGCTGGAAAATTGCCGAACATGACACCGCCGGCGAAAACAACCCGAGGGTAGTCTCCTACGTGCGCAGATACAACGTTAGAACAGACAGTTGGGAAACATGCGCGCCGATGACTCATCCGAGGTTCAACTTTGCTTGCGCTGTCAGCAACAACAAAATCTATGTGGCTGGCGGACAAAGCACATTGGGTGGGGCCAAAGGCGTAGCCTCTGCCGAGGTATACGACCCCGCTTTGGACCAATGGAGATCTCTGGCCAACATGAGTACGATGAGGTACAAATGTGTCGGCGTGGCATGGCAAGGGAAGATTCACGTCATCGGCGGGTTCGTCGACGGCGGTGAAAATCGGGGCCCGTATGTCATGACTCGGAGTTCCGCAGAAGTCTACGACGCGCAGAACGATAGGTGGGATTTCATGGCCCGGATGTGGGATCTCGACGTGCCGCCGAACCAAATCGTGGCTGTGAATGAGAAGCTCTACAGCTCCGGCGACTGCTTCAAGCCGTGGAAGGGACATATTGAGGCGTACGATGAGAAACAGAACATATGGAATGTGGTCCATGGGTCCCACTTTGACTGCCTGCTATCTCCAACTTGCACGCCGGGGGTCACAGGTGGGAGGTTGTACCTCACCATGTCTCCCATTGAGAACCAGTTGTACTTCCTGGCGGGGTACAGGATGCTGGGGGAGGCTTCGCGGCTGAGGACGGAGGTTCACGTCTTTGACACGGCGGCCAACGGTGAGGGATGGCGGAGCTTGGAGCCCACTGTGGAAGAAGGAGAAAAGGAGCTCTGTGGTCATTGCTGTGTCCTAAAACAAGAATCTTGATCGGTGGCGGCCTCCATAGTTATTATCAATCACTCAACATTGGCCCATATAAATTATTAATTCTGACCTTAAACTGCCTGTAATAAAATTATAGGAAGTTTGAGGGATCAAAAACATATGGATATTGGATGTTACAAGTCTTATATACATATGGCCATGGCAACAAGTCAAAGAAATAGAAAGGAATTAAACTTGAAAAAATTAATGTTCTTATAACAACGCAAAATGGAAAGAAGGAACAAAGAAAGAATTAACAGCGAGGTGGATGTAAAGATAAACTATAAAATCAAATTATTAATTATGATATGTTAATGTGTTAGTAAATGATTGTTTCCCTAAAAAAAATCCCCTTTTTTTTATATATTACATGTTATTAATTCTAACAATATTTGTAACTTTTTTATTTTTTTGATGAAATTGTAACTTTTTAATTTTCTTGTTGCCTTCTTTCTTGATTTTATGTTTGGCTTGTACTTTTAACTAGTTAAACTGTAGCACTCTGACCTCTAGATCTTTCTTGTGAATGAATTTGTGTAGTTTTTCTTATGAAGGAATTTGTCCTCTTCTTCTTCTTCTTCCAACAACAAACAAAAGATAGATTTCAATATCAACACATATTTAATACATATGGTGAAGCCAACATAATTAATAACATATCAACCAAGCTTTTTGTCGAAATACTTTAAAAAACAAAGAAAAAGGGCAGACAAATTAAGTACCATCATACTATCGTAGTGATTAGATTCCATGGAATTAAGAGATCCAGTGTGGGCAAAAGATTTGCCGAATTTAGATTCCATAGCATTAAGAGATCCAATGTGCCAAAAGACTTGCTGCATAATTGTTTTTATACCAAAAGATCAGCTTCAATTTCATAATGTAAACGATGTCCTCCAACAATCGTAGAGAATACCTCGGTTTTGAAATATATAAATATATATATATATATATATATAAGATATTGAGGTTTTTAACTTTCTAACTCTAAACATGTTAAATACGTTGACCAAAACTATAGAAGTTTCTACTATCAAAAAATTAAGTATTTGCGAAAAAAACTATTATTTTCATAGCCATAGCTACAAAATAACTATGCATTTTGTAGCAAATATATATTTATATATTTTAATTATAATTGATGAAAACTATTAATTATCAATCAGTATCATTATACTGTCAAAGCATAACATAATAGTTATGCATTATTCATATGAAAATCAATATATAATAAAAAAGGATGGTCATCAGCTACAAATTCGAAGTAGTGAGGGTTAGCTACGAAAGCATCAGCTTCAGACTTGGTTAAAATAATTTTGTAGCCAAAATTATGAATTTTTGGTATCAACTATGGATTGGCCATAATTAATGTCCAAAGCTTTTATAGTGTTCCAATATCTGGTATAAACAAAAGGTTTTAAAAATTATATAGCACATAAGTTATAGGATATCAATGATAAAGTTGATATCTCCTAACAATTAAGGAACAAATCAAATGCCCATGTGGCACAGCATCCATTAAACTACTTGAGGCCACTTGAGCTCACACAAGACACTCAACCTCATCGAACTGGTGGTGGAGGAGGTCTTAAACAAAGAATTGGGGTCAATCTTTCTCAATCTTGGAAATTTATTAAGAAGATTGAACTCATAAATGGGATGATTATCTTTATGCAACCCACTATTAAAAGTCATACTTGAGTTGACCACCTCTAGTTCAATCATTAATACTCAACATATGGAGATTATTTGTGAAAATGAAACAAGTTACTTACTCTCTTCAACTTCTACGGTTGAATCTTTACTTACTAGATAAATGAATGGGGGCAACACTACTCATTGGATGGTTTGTGGACCTACGAAGCAATATTGACAAGGAAAAATGAGAAAAAGTCTCAAATAAAGCAAAGTAACTAAGCTAGCATCTTGAAAATCTATTGTGTCTACAATCGAAACTTCTACTAGAATGAGTCTGGCCAATGTCAGTACAAAGTACAATATTCTCCTTTTCTCAAATGAGATTTTGGATGAAGGAATTAGAAACAAAAAAAAAACATTATAGCTTCCCATCTAGATATGATGGTTCATCTGATTCACAAGACCATCTATTGTAGTACAAGCATATCATGTAGTTTTATGGTAAGAAAGATTTTCTCCATGCAGAGCTATTGATCACTTCCTTCTAAGCTATGGTTTTAGATTGATCAAGTTAAAGTTGGTGTCAATCTTTTCTACGGTTGGTTCTATGATAAATTTCTACACCAATTTGTTAATAAAAAGATGAGCAACTTGTCATATACACCCTTGTACATTGAAGTAGAATAAAGAGGATTCGCCAGGGACATCTTCACTAGATTCATCAATAAAGTTCTCAAGATTGACAACCTCAAGGTCAAGTTCGTGATCGATGTGTTTAATAAAAGAGAGATATAAAGCAACATTTCACCTAAAAATCCTCACAAAAGACAAGAATAGAACACATGTTGAAGAAAGTTTCATAAATAATTCAAGTATTATACTCTGAAGGGATGCTTTATTAAATGAAAATAGCTGCCTATATAAGCTTATAATAATTTTCTCACTCATAAGATTAACTCAATAATGCTTATCAATTCAATAATAAACCCTAATATTGATAATGACCAGGAAAAATGAAAGACCAACTCAAACTATAAAGATATCAATTAATGACCCAAAACTAGGGATGAGATAAATTTCATTGAACTACTTCAAGATAAAAGGATAAAATAACGAAAAGATGCTACCTATTCTCTAACAACCAAAAAGATAATATCTAATCAATTTGAATTCAAAAGAAAATAAACTAACTAAAAGATCAACATGTGTTGATGTTGATCTTTAACACTTCTCCTCCATGCCAGTTTCCACTCTTTCTATCTTTTCAAGCTTTTGACACAAATCTCCAAACTTGCTGCCTCTTAAGCCTTTTGTGAACAAATTTGCAACTTGATCTTCTATCTTAGTTTGCCTCAACTCCATATATTCTTCTAAAACCTTTTCCTTGATGAAATTATAATGTACCTCCATATGTTTAGTTCTCACATAAAAAAGTTAGATTCTTAACCAAATGGACTGTTGACTGGTTTTCATGATACAAAGGAATTGCATGCTTTATTAGCTAGTGTAAGTCTCCCAACAATTGCATAAGCCAAATGCTCTTTGAGTTGCCATCGTTGCCCTTCAATACTCTACTTCTGTTGTTGATAAAGACACAATTGGTTACCTTTTATTGCACAAGGATGTTGCTCCAGAACCAAGTATAAAGACATATCTATTAGTTGAACGTCAAGTATTACGATCGCCTACATAATTAACATCAAAAAAACCAACTAGCTTCTTTATTGGTTCTCCTGAGTATTCTAACTCACCACCTCCTTCAATATCCCGTAATAGTCATCCTCATGAGCAACCCCATCAACTCCCTTCACCTATACACCATTCTTTTTTTTTCTTCATGACTCTATATATTGCGTGGAATTTAAATTCATTTGCAAAGTATTTAGGCCATGTTCAAACTTTTTTATTAGGGCCCCCAGCCAAGTTATGCAAGAACGAATTTGTTATTCCATTGCTTGAGTCATGCATCTATCATTCACCACATAAAATGTTAGTTTTGATAGAAATTTTTTGACAAATTCATATTATTGCTTAGATCATGCATAATAAAGTAAGTATAAACATACTTATATCAGATTTAAACTAATAGATGAATTCATTTTCAATCCTCGCATTGACATCTGCTTCAACAACCTAAAAGGAGTACACAAAATAACTACATAATTGTAGTTCAGAACTAACTAGAACAAAAAAAGATACTGTAGCTACCTCATAGGAAATTGAAATAAATGCTAGTCAATTAAACGACTTACTCAAGGTATTCCTTGATCTCTTCATAGTTAAGCCACATATGAAGTGCGACAACTCTAAGCTCGACATTACTTAAGTACCTAGTCGTGTAGGCTCCAAAGGCACGATCGGCTTGATTGAAACCAACAAAATAGGTGAAGATTCATTATTTTCACCATCGTCATTCCGACCAACTCTCATCCTCAAAAAACCAACATGGGATTGGAAATAGCAGGAGCAAAAATTGGATGTCTCTCTACAAACAAATGCCTCAAAGATAGACCCTCCACTTGTGCCTTTTGCTTCACAGTTTTTTTCAATCTGTCAAGCTCTCTAAGTATAATAAAAATAATATTTTAGAGTTATATGGTTAAAAGCATTTAACAATTTTAATAATTTGGCATCTAAATAATAATAATAATAATAATAATAATAATAATAATAATTTACCTTTTAAATGGATACATCCATCAATATTGCACTGATCTTCTATTTCTTGCCTCTTTTATTAAATGGATCTGTAGATGTTCTATGCAATCAAAAAATGCTGGAGAAAAAATCTATTCTAACTTACATAGAAATACAGGAATGTTTTTTTTTATTTTATCCAAGTCATCATGCCTCAAAGTTGTAGAACATAAGACCCTAAAAAACTAACTAAACTCAATCAAGTGCTTCTAATATGGTCCCGCAATTATCTAAATGCAATTAGTAGTAATTGCTTCATGAATATGTGACAATCAAAGCGCTTCAATACATAAATCTTATGCCCACACATGTTAATACACCTATCTAGATTAAAAGAATATTCAATAGGCATTCACAATGACTTGACCCATTCACATACAATTTTTCTTTGATTGGATGTTAAGGCATACTTAGTTTTCCCTACTGCCTTTTTTCTTTAGAATTAACTCTAGCTTATGCTTCCTACAATAAACATTTAAGTCCAAGCAAGTCTTAACATTACCTTTGGTTGTTCCCTTGATGTCCATGACAATGTTGAAGATATTATCAAACACATTCTTCTCTACGTGCATGACATCCAAATTATGTCTTAATAGGTTAGTCATTCAATAAGGCAGTTTCCAAAACATACTTTGATTGGTCCAATTGTTCCACATATGATTCCCTGGGATTCTAAGAGCACTACCACATTCAGTAACCTTGGGCAAACCGCATACTAAATCCTATAATTGCTCTCCATTCAACAAGGGAGAAGGATCATCTTTCTCAACCCGAGTCTTTAAGAAACTAGTAGTGTTTTGTTCTAATTTGGTGATCATGATCTAAGAATTGTCGATGATAGTCAAACCAATAATGCTTTCGGCTATTTTTTAGAAAGAGTGCTTTTGAGTGTTCCATACAGTGTGGCAAGTCAAGCATAAGTGAGAACACCTAATGTCTAAAGCTCATTCAATTCATCAATTAAATGCTGAAGTAGACATCTATCATGGCTTTTGGACTTTTGGGCTTGGGAATAATACATGTCAAAAACATATGTGGCAATGTCATACACATTTTAGGAGAAAAATTATATGGTGTCACTATGACAAACCAGCATGAATATGGTGATACAAATCGAGTGAAAGGTGCAAATCTATTAGCACACAAACCAAACCTCACATTTCTAGGGTTTTGCAAATTCAAGATATGTTAAATCAAACCGTTTCCAAGCATTCCCATCTAATGAATGACACGTGACACTATCTATTTGATGATTCTCCTGATACCATGTCATGTAAGGTATCAAACTCATCGACGCATATAACTTTTACAACCTAGGAATCAGAGGTAAATAGTGTGTTATTTTCACTGGCACATCTCGGAGCTTTCTTTATCCATTGTCTGATCTCGAATTTGTACTTAGGTGTTCTGCAAAACTTATATTAATTTTCATTTGCATCTTTTTTGTAATACAACATGTATCTATTCACATAACAATCAATTTTTTTGGCCACCACGCCAAACCTACTAATTAGCTTTCGTGCCTCATAGTAATTAGAAGGTACACCACTCCCTCATGGTGGGGCCTCAAACATTAATTGTAGCATATTATTCATGGCATTATGAGATACCTTATAGTTGCTCTTAGTGCCAAGCATTCTCATAACAATAAATAAAGGAGAGTACATTTCATGTTCATCCCACAAATGGTGATTGTACTCAGATAGAAAGTTATAAAACCTTTGAGCATTTTCATTAGGTTATTCACTATAGCTAAATTGTAATGGTGCACTCATATCCCCAATCAATCCTAATCGTAGCACTATTTAAAAAATCGAACTGGATCGGCTGATCGAACCGGTCGGACAGTCAATCGGCCGATGAACCAGTCCGATTTTCTCAAAAAATTGAAAAAATAAAAAAAAAAGTTATATTTTGTAAAAACCGTTCAAATCGGCCGGTCGGACTGTTGAACCACTCACAATTCAATTAAATCAAACTGGTTCTTTTATTTAATTTTTAATAAAATTATTTTTTTTAATTTTTTTGGGTCTAAATATAAAGTTTGAAGGTTAAGGTACACTTCACAAACTATCTAAAGGTAAAAAAAATAAACTTTAATTTAGAATTTAGAATTTAGAATTAACTTACACACTCTCAATTTTAAACTTTAGACTTGATATATTTAAATTATTGTAATTATTTATAATATGAATTGTGAAATTTGGATTGTAATATTAGACAATATCCTTTAAGCTCTTTATATTTTATATTTTGGTATTTTAGTAATTTTTAAGTAATATATATAAAATAAATATATATATATATTTCATAATTATGACGTCACGGTTCAATTACGGTTCAACTACGGTCCAACCGATGGTTGAACCTGTGAACCATGAACTGGTAAGTTTTTCGGTTCAATGAACAGTCCGATTTTTCAAACACTGAATTGCAGCATATACCATTTTTGTATACCTATGCAACTTATCGCCAGGATATTGATCCTGTTGACCACTAGTTGATGCACCATAATCAAATGTATAATTACATTTTTGCATGTAAGGATCTAACTCTCTATAGTCTGCCTAGTAATAGTAATTTTCCTTAAACCCTACCCTATACTAGTGCATCTTAACTTCATCTAGTTTTAACAATTAATATTTCATTTGACTCCATTTCTAGGGGCATCTAATGTTTTCATCTTTCGCAAACTGAGGTAAATCGTGTGCATGATTAATAAATTCCTCAATTCCATCCGTAAATTCCTGCCTAATGCCTACACTACTAAGATACAAATTATTGCACATCCAACTCTATGTGAAGGAATACTCTCTATTTACATAATTAAAAAAATTATGTTATTGATATTAATAGTGTTAATGTATGATAGATTAATTACTCATATTTTTTTGTCATTTTAAGTAAGGTTTAATTTGAAGATTATAATTAAAGGATTAATTCATTTTATATTATAACTAGAAACTAAAGATTCAAATATTTCATTACTAGTTAGATATATCTATCACAGAACACGATAAAAAAATAGTCAATGCACAATACCTTATGACTCCATACACGTACATGCAAGTAAATAATAATCCAACAACAACAAATAGAAAGGCTCCTATCCTATCGCCAAAGCCCGTCCTCTAACCTAAACCATCAATTTTAAATTGAAAACTTAGCACATGATTACTACTCATAAAAACATAAAATTTCCATAAAAGTAATCCATATACATAAGAGACAAGTACATTGACATTATCAAAATATACAGAATATAAACACTTGAGAGAAACAAATGTACAAAAGTGTCGAATATGAACAACTAAACTACCTGTAAATTACAATTAAAAAGAAATATTTATAAATTAATTCAATGAAAACTTTCTAAGTACAAAAAATTAATGACACACAATTACATATATATTATATCATACTTTCTAAATAATTTGATAATTAACAAACATAATTTAACTAACATATAATAACTATAAGAATTAAAATTAATATTATATAGTCATTTAAACCATACAATGACATTAAGATACATAAACTTGCTGATTAATTGGTAAATTAATAAGAACTAAATTAAACAAATAAAACCCTAAAATAGTATGTAATATCTACAAAATTAAAACTTTAGACCATAATCTATCAATTATTTTCAAAATTTATAAATACATACATATACATACACAAACATATGAATAATACATATATATAAAAATATTAACATAATTAAACTAAATAAACCAGTGGTGGGCACAATGGTGGAGCAAAAGTGGCGGCGGTAGGTTGGTGAGTGGTGGTCCCTTTTCTAGTGGTGAGTTCAAGAAGGAGAACGGACAAGATGAAATCGGGAGGGAGGAAGTGAAAGAAAGAGGGAAGAAAAGAAGATTTTTGTCGACTAAAAATTTCAATTTTCAAACAAATTTCCAACAAAATTGCATAATATAATTCCCTTGGTCAGTAAACCATTTAATATTAAATATAAAAAAAAATTTTTAGATTTTTCGATGGAATGTTCATCGAAACACAAATCAGAAGAAGTTTCGATTTCTATTGAAATATTTGGCACTAAGAAGGCACCAAATTTCTATAGTTTCTCCATTAGACTTATGGTGAATTTTCAATGTTTGTACAATACATCAAAAATCTACTATAATTCCATTGGAAATTTCCAACATATATGTTCTATAAAAAAATTTCATCGAAAAAATGAAATTTTTTTTGTTGTGGCCATAAAAAATGGGACAAAAAACCATTGGAAGGTTTTTTGATGAAATTCCACCATTGAAAAATTGATGAAAATTGTGCTATTTCAAACGATCAATTATCCATCACAAAATTGATGAAATTCCATTGGAAATTTTTCTGACAAACATTTTAATAAAAAAAGTGACAAAAATTTATTTGCGACAAGGGTTTTTCCAACTTGAAAATTTTTGTTGGAGACCCTTCGAAAATGAAATTTTTTTTTGTAGTGTGCAAGTAAGACTTGTGCTTATGTAAGCTTTGCAATTAGATTAAATGTTTCATCATAGTACAATCTTTATTACTGAGAGAACCCTCTAGCTATCAATCGAGCCTTGTGCCTCTCAATTGTTCCAACTATGCGATGTTTTATCTTGTAATTCCATTTGTAGGAAATATGGTTCAGATCTCTTGGCTTTGGCATGAGCACCTAAGTCTGGTTTCATTCTAAAGCAGCAATTTCCTCTTGCATAGCTTTACTCCACTCTAGATTCCAAAACGATTCCTCAAATGTCTCCAATTCTCTTGCATCTGTTTTTTCTACTATAGAAGCTTTGGCATATTTGGGATTTAGCTTTTTAGACCTTGTTGATCTTCTAGGCAAAGTTGGTGTTTCTACTTTACTTGGCTCATTTTCTTCACTTGGTTGTTGATACATACCAGCATCCCAAGGATTTTGAACTACGACGTTTTTGACATAACCATTGTCACTTGCATCTTTGAGTTCACCATGACTCAACTGGATTTGAGAATACTTCAACACATCTTTAAAAATATTTAAGTTTAGTAATACTTCCTTATTTGAGGGCCACTATGAAAAAGCTTCAACAAACACCAAATTTCAAGACAAGTAGCACTTTCCACTTGTAGGATCACAACATCTCCGTCCTTTTCTTTGATTGTCATATCCTATAAAAATACACCTAATATAGCCTTTTGATCCTTCTTACTATGTAAATGGTACAAATACATAGTAAACACATCCAAAAACTTGAAAATAACTAACTGTAAGTTTCATGTTACATTTTTTCATATGGCGAAGAAAGCATACCCTTTGTTGACAAAGCCTATTGATTACAAAAGCTACAGTCTTCATTGCTTCTGCCAAAAATCATCTTGAAATATTCTTTGTGTGAAGCATACTTCGATATATTTCTGCCAGGTGCCTATTCTTCCTTTCTACTATGCTATTTTCTATAGAGTGTTGGCACATTTAAACTGATGGCGTATTTAGAATTCTCAAAGGAAATCAGATAACTCTTTTGAGATATATTCTCCCCATTGCCAGTGTGTAAACAACAAATTCTTTTATTAACCTCATCTTCCACCATCTCCTTGCACTCTTTGATGATGGATTTTCAAATTTTTCCTTCATAAGGTATACCTGGATATACCTAGAGAAATCATAAATAAAATAAAATAACCATGTACTTAATTTCATTGACAAAGCTTTGTTAGACAAGTCCAATCACATCGAAGTGAACTAACTGTAATAGCTTCTTTGATTTAAATTTAGACTCTTAGGATAGCAATTGATGCATTTTTTCATATTGACAGCCTACACATATTGTATCTATCCTTACTTCAAATTAGGGATGTCCTTTTAGCATTGACTTCTTCTTCATCACACCTAGCTTGGAATAGCTGACATGACATAATTGCATGTGTAATATGTTTATTATCTTTCTCTCTTTCTCATTAGCACTACATTAGGAAGAGATTAGTGTATTACCAGTGTTAGCTATATAGTTAACTTTAAGTTGATTGTTGTCACCACCACATGACATTTTTTGTACTTTGATAAGTTATACATCTTTTCTTTATCACCCGTTATATGATTCAAGTAGCCTGAGTCAACAATCTAATCTTTTTCATGGTCAATTTGATTTGATGTTGTTGCTGTAAAAGCTAAATCCTCATCTTATGTAGCAAAGAATGCTTCTGTATCCCATTTTTCTTAATTTTTGGAAGTGACTGCATTGGTCTCCATAGGCTTTTCTTCAATTAATAAGCTTTTGCCATGTAAACTTTCTTCCGACAGTTGTAGCACTTCTCTTCAAACTTCTTATTTTTTCCATAGTTTTTCGAAACTCCACCTGCATGAACACTCATTTCATCTTGATTGTTGTTCATCTTATCTTTATTCCTTTTTGATTTATCAACTATATGTTGCTTGCTACTTCGCATGCTTCTTTTAACAGAGAGTGTATTCTTTCATTTCGCAATGAAACTCCTACCATTTGCTTAGCTAATACTTCTTAATCATCAAAAAATTTCCCAAACTCAACAAGGGATGGTTGGTTCAGCCATCCTACAAGCAACAATGAATCCTCTATACTTGGGCCTCAAACTATGGATGATTATTCTTTTCATCCTATTTTTCCCGATTGGAGCTTGTATATCTAATCAAAAAATCTCCAAGCATAATAACTTTACTTTGTCAAAATATTGAGTGATCGTCATGTCATGATGTGCAATAGACAATAATTCACTTTCTAAAAGTTAAAGCCTTATATTGTTCTTCTTTGAAAACAACTTGGCAAATATATCCCAAGTATCTTTTAGAGGTCTAGCATCCCCAATATGCTCTAACACATCTTCTTCCATTGTTATCTTCAAAGCAAACGTTGTTTTGCCTATTTTAATCTTCTATTTCTTAAGTATACTAATCATATCCTCTGTTTCTAGTTGAGTAACTTCAGCTCCATTTACAACCTCTCACAAGTCTTGGTCTTACATTTAAGACATCACACATGTAGATCAAGAGTTGTAATTTTGATTGTTGAGCTTCTTAACTCCACCAATAATTTGCAAATCACTCATCTTGCCAAGAGAAAATCACTGAAAAAAATACTATTTTTCTAACAAAAAGCTTGCATAAAAAATTTGCTTTTCATCAAAAAACTTTTGAGGGATTTTCGATGGATTTAAATGAAATCCAACAGAGAATTGTCTATAAATTTGGAGGGAATTTGGTGCAAAATGGCACAAATATGTCTGACGGATTATCCATTGGAAGACTATTGAAAAATAAAGTTTTGTTGGAAAGTTGAATTTTTCTGATTTTAAAAAAATTATTTTTGTATAGAAATTTCTATTGGAAAACCTAATTAAATTAGACGACCGCCTACCCACAGTTCTTGCATATTTATTTCTTCCTCCTTTCATATTCTCCCTTCGTCTTCCCACCCCATGTGCTTTCCTATCTCTACTCCCTACCATCTTCCACCACTATCGACATTCCCATTGCCACTCGCCCATGCTCATTGTCTCACCCACCCATACATTTTTCGCTGCGTCATTGTTGTCCTCCATTACATTAATTAGTTTTCTTAATTTGTTTTATATCTTTATTTATTTAATTAGTTTTGTATATTAGCATGTATAGTTTAGTATGATAGTTTTGTATTTTAGTATGTCAATTTTGCATGTTAGTATGTTTAGTTTAATATGTTAGTTTAGTATGTTAGAATTGATATCTAGTTTAGTATGTTAGTTTAGTGCATTAGAATTGCTATTTTGTCCAGAACATATGTCAATATAGACCAATAAATTATTTGCTTTGATCAAATTATAAGAATATCCTAATATTATACAATTCATTGTTTGGTTTCTTGGAATTATTTCTTGTGATAATTGATAAAATATCATAATTAACCTTTAATTTTTACCATAATTTCTTCTTTATCCATATACACTTATTTGAGGTCTCTAATCTTAAGATTACAAATTAGGCCACTAACATGGGATGCATAATCTAGGATTGATCATAATAAATACCAAGCCACTCCTCAATCATAGGCTCTAAGTATACTAACCAAGAGGCCGGAGTGCTTGGTTTATGTCTCTATCATGCACAATCTTTTGAAGCAAACGAGGCCTTTTAGTTTAGAATTGAGTTGAGAATAACTTATAAGATAACTCAGACTATCCAAAATAGCCAAGGTAGCTTACTAAATGATAATTAATATTGAGTTTATAAAGAAATACTATTAAGGCTTAACACTAAAAAAAATCATATATATTGGATAACTTAGACTACTTAAAATAACCAAGATAACTTAGAAAACTAAAATCCATCTTATTCTAAAGGGTTATCTTACAAATTATTTTAAACTTAAATGATTAAAAATTTAACTAAAAATGATGTATATTGCCAAGTATAGTCGAATTATCATTGCATCTAATTAGAGAATAACCTATTATACAAACCGACTCCCCATTCAAATTCATCTCAATCCCATCTATCTCAAAAATTTTCAGCAGTTAGAAACATAAAGAATAAAAATTTCATCATCTCATTTTCACAATGCTATTCTAACAACCCCAAAAAGAATAAGGCAATGACATCTAAAGAAAAATATCAACACTATGAAAAATTATCCTACAATCATAAGTTGAAAGTTCACTTAAGGTCAGCCTCAAGTGAATTTTCAACTTATGATCAAAGAATATATAATTTTCCACAGTACTGACATTTTTGGCAAGGAATCATTATATAATTTCCAAACCAAACAATATTTGATCAGAAAAGGAGCATTAGATAAGTCTCCAACTCCTATAATTGATCAACAGCGGTGGATCCTCCATACCGGAGTTAGTATATCCATTACGACACATGATGAGCGTTTAGTAAGTTTCCTAATTGTTAGTCTTTAGTAAACTTAATTTACTTTCTTAATGTTTATTAAATTGACTTATGTTTACAATATTTGTATGGCATGGATGGTAGGGAAGGGTTAGTGCCCTTCTTATTTATTTTTCATTTATTTGGTTGATATTATATTATCATTTATTTGGTTGTTATTAAGCTTTTATTTCTTGGTAAAGATCGATTTTAGGGGAGGCTCTACTGAATTTTTTTATTTAATTTACTATAGTTTAGTATTATGTATATATAAGATAGATATATTAAATCTCGTTCTCTATGTAGGCTCAGAAGTTGTAGAAAATCCAAAGGTGGAGGAGGTTTTTACCTATACCCACCAAATGTGAGCTAATAGGAGTTGGGTAGACAAAATGGTGAGTAGAGCTACTGTAATTTTATTAAATATGACATAAAATCATTTTAGTTACATTATATTTTATTAATTTTTTTAAATTTTATGCCTTGAAGGAGAGCTTCCAGCAAACATTGCAATCTATGTCTTCGTGGGAGGGCATTGGGAGAATTGCAAAGGCACAACAATCTCAAGCTGAGTTATGGACTCATATTGGATCACCTCAACAAAAAGGACAAGTTTATAGGTTAAGCTACTAGCAGTTGCAATCTTACACCAATGTGCTTTCAGAGGAGCCTAGTCCATTGGCTACAACCTAGTATGCTTGGAAGCCTATTTGCAGGCCAATATGTAGGATATGTGAAGCATATTCACTAAGCAACTCGATGCGATACAAAATATGATTGCTCAGTTGGTCATGCTAAGGAATGCTTCATCAGGTTTAGTGGCTCGTCCGCACATCCTACCACTAGAAGCTTCTGCCACAACAAGGCGAGTAGGAGCACCAGCTGCAATAGGATGACTATTTCGACTTCGGTGATGATGATGATGATGATGGCAGCTAGTACGTAGGAATTTTTTGGGAGGAAGGGTTCATAAATATGAATTATAACTTTTATGACTTATATTTATAAAATTATATTTTATTTTAAATTATTATTTCATTTGAATTATAAGTTTATATTTTTTATATGTGCAAAACATATCAACAGGTTACAGGTGTAATTAAATGGAATTTGTAGAAATTATTTTTTAAAAAAATTAAATTTTTGTTGGAAATTCGTCAATATTTTGATTAAAATAATTATAAATATGTAATAATTGTAATAATTTTTTGAAGAAAATCTATCTAGAAAGCATTGAAACATGAAAAAAAATAAATAAAAAAATATAAATATTCTATCAACAAATTGACAATAAAGCATTAGGCAAGTTTCCTATGGAAAGACCCATTGGAAAATGGACAAAAATTTGGCTATTTCAGATGGTCAAATTTTCATCACAAAGTCGATGAAAATCCATCAAAATTTTGTAGTTCTATCAAAAATTCATTGGAAAATTTCCTCAAATATGATGAATTTTTTTGTAGTGGATGAGCACCAAACTAATGTAAGATACCTAGCTCTTGACACCACACTGTTGAATGAAAGGGAAATACAAAGCAGTAATTCACTCAAAAAATCCTTACAAGAACAAGAAGAGAACACATGGTGAAGAAAGTTTCATATAATAGAAGTATTAATTTTCTTAATTTTCTCCAATTGATAAGATTGACTCAATAATAAACTCTATTACTGATAATCATGACTAGGAAATATGTAAGACCAATTCAAACTAAAAGGATATCAATTAATGACTCAAAATTAGGGATGACATAAACTCTACTGAGTTATACTTAAAAGGATAAAAATAACAAACAGATAGATATCTATCATCTATCAACAGAAAATAAATATCTAATCAATTTGAATTCAAAAGAAAATAAACTAACTAAAATCAAAAAAATGCTAGTTTTGATCTTTAACACAACACAGTATTTTTAGGATTGAGAGATAAAAATGATCCAAACTCATTGGTATGAGAAAGACCTCACATAATAGAGGAGTTCCTTGACCTTATAAAGAGAGACATGGCCTATGAGGATATAAACAAAATAAAGTATGTAGCCCTAAAATCTCAATGAACTTTTATTTTACTTTGAGCCCTAATCGATTAAGTCATGAATAGCAAACCTAACCTTTTGGTATATCCTCTTTATGGATGACTATTTTTCAAATTTGTTGACATCTCTTTCGTTTTCTTTCTATGTTGTTTCTCCTTTTCCTTTTAAATTCCATTTGTTTCCTTGTCTGCAATCAATAGCAACATGTTATGAATTGAAGTTTCAAAACTTCAAAATTCAAATAAGTTTTCAGTTTTTTCTCATTTAAAAGTGTAACCCACCTATTGATTTTTGTAACATCCCCATTATTTAGTAACACCCAACAATGCAATAATTTAATTTTATTCTCATCAATTGCATGATTCATCCTAAGCACTATATATAGGTCTCCTACAGTCTAGGAAGAATACACAACATTCTTTCATTTTCTTACACGTTTTTGCTCTCTAAATAGTTTTCTAGTTTGAGAGATATTTTGGGCAACAAGATAAGGTCTTGTTCACTTGTTTCTTGTGATTGTGCTCACAATTGAAGGCATCGATTGCGACCTTTTAGGTTTTATCTTGGTGTGGTGGTGAGCTACTAGTACCTGCATCAAAAGAAGGCTATCACGATCTTAGGACAGCATCAAGTGACGTGACTCCTACAGGCCAGCCGTTTATATTTTCTGAATCTATATTATTTTCTAAACATTTTATGATTATTTGCATATTTTAAATATATGAGTTTTGATATAAAATCTGCATGAAATCTCTTAATTATGCACAACAATCTAAGATCGTGAACTAAAATTTCTCAACGTATTGTTCCTCTATTAAATATTCTTCTAGTGTTAATCGCAGTATCCTTTTAGATTGCATATATATCATATTTGTGGCTTCATGATTGATGTTGTTTGTGAATGATTGAATTTGTATTATTTAAGTGAAAAACAAGAAAGGAAAACTCCTTGGTAGTTGAACAGAGAAGGCTGTCGACAACCACAATTGTGGAATCACATATTATTCTTTAGCTATGTTCTTTAATTAGTTGAATTTATTTTTTAAAAAATAACCTCTAATTGGTTAGTCAAAAAAGCTTTGAAAACCCTGTTTGTGGGGTTTTCAAGAATTTGTTGATTCTCTTTTCTTTCCATCATTTCAACATTTAATAAAATATTCTCAATTTGATGTGATTATATTTATAAAACGTCTTTAAATAATTAACTACTATTATTTTAAAAAAATTAAATCATTAATTTCCTAAAAGGGAAAGAAAACTGTTACTATTATAAATTTCCTTTTAGCGGCTGCAAACAAGAACTTGAATAAGTTACAGATTTAAATTTGAAGTTCTACTACTCTACTCAAAGTTATTTTGCTACAGTGATTAGTTTTCAATTTCAATAATATACAATTATATGTTTAAATACCATCCTTGAATATTTACAAAGATGGTAGCAAATAAAGTTCTTATTACTTTAATTGGATTATATCAGTGTTTTGTGTACTTCTATTTGTCTATTATTTCATTCCTTTAGAAAATATGATAATTTTACTAAACTGTGAATGTTTATTTGGCTATTTATAATTTTCTTTTGTTTATCTTTGCCTTTATCAATTCTTAGTTGTTACTTAAAAAAAATGGCGTCTTTTGAAGAAGCTAACGATGTTAAGCTTGAGATATTTAATGGATTGAATTTTAAAAGTTGGCAAAACCAAATCAGATATTGGTTGATAACTCTTGATTTTATTTATGCTACAGAAGAAAGTGTTGAGTCAAACTCTTGGCATACTCCTAAACAAGTAGATTATCATTGTCTTAATCGTACTCTTAGTGCCTTGTCGGAAAGATATTTTGATGTCTATCACACTACAACTTGTGCTAAGAAGCTTTGGGATGGCTTAAAAGCTGAATATGGAATTCATGATGCAGGAATACAAAAGTTTAATGGTTGATGAGAAATTCATTAATGAACAAATTCATGAGTTTCAAGATTTACTAAGGTCTTTAGAAAATGGTGGGTCAAAATTTAGTGAAGATTGTAAGGTCTCGTGTTTAATGGATAAACTCCCACTATCTCGGTATAGTTTTGCTAGAAGTCTAAGGCATCAACAAAGGACTTTGACCTTAACCCAAGCCTTTAAATCATTGAGAATAGAGGAACAACATAGGATGAATGTTAAGCAAGAAGAAATGAAGGCCAAGGTCAATTTAGTAGAGAATAAAAGAAACTCCAATCAAAATAAGTTCAAGCCTAGAGGTAACAAGTTTAAGAACAACAAATGAATTGAAAGAAAGGACATCACCATAATAATAATAATAATAATAATAATAATAATAATAATAATAATAATAATAATAATAATAATAATAATAATAATACCCAACCAAAGAATCAAAACTCAAGGAATGATAAAGAGAAAGGGAAGAGAGAAAGACATTGTTGTATCTATGGAAGAACCAACCATTTGGCTAAGAAGACTGGGAAACACATTCCTAGGCATAATTCTAAGAGTCAACAAGGTCAGGTGAACATGTAGGTTGAAGGAGAGCCATCTACAAGGTTAGAATTAGCTCCTATCGTGAACTTTACATATCAAAATAATGATTTGTGGTTAGACTCAGGAGCTAATATACATGTTTGTTTTGACAAATCAAAGTTCAAATCCTATCAAAACTCAAAGTGGAGAAAGCGTGACACTAGGGAACAATACTGCTGCACTAATATATGGAATTGGAACTATTGATCTAAACATGATTTCTAGAAAGACATTAACTGTTGATCGAGTTTGGCATGTACTTGAAGTTAGAAGAAATTTAGTTAGTGGGTCTTGTTTAGTACAAAGGGTTACAAGTTAGTTATGGAATCAAATAAAGTTGTGATCACTAGAAATAATGTTTTTATTGGGAAAGGATTTATAAGTGATAGATTGTTTAAGTTAAATATTCTCAATAATGTTACTGACAGTCACAATTTGGTTCTCAGCATTAAGTCCAGCATTTTGTGGCATGAAAGGTTAGGACATGTAAGTAATAGAAAAGTTAAAAAGCTTATGGACCTGAGTCTAATACCAAAATTCAAATTAAATATGGACCATAAGTGTGAAATATGTGTAAAAGCAAAACAAATAAGAAGACCCCTATCAATCAATTCATAGAAATTCAAGTATCCTAGAACTTATTCACAGTGATGTATGCAATTCAAATAGGTCCCCAACTAGAGGTGGAAACAAGTATTTTGTGACTTTCATAGATGATTTTTCTAAGTATTGTTATGTTTTTCTTATCAAGTCTAAGGATGACGGTTTTGACAAATTTAAGATTTACAAATTTGAGGTTGAGTACCAAATAGAGAAAAAGATTAAGATACTTAGGTCTGACAGAGAAGGAGAAGATGCACTTGGGGAATTAACAAAGTTTTGTGAAAATAACAATATTATACATAAGTTCACACCTCCTTACTCACCTCAATCAAATGGTGTGGCTAAAAGATAAAATAGAACTTTAATGGATACAGTTAATATAATGTTGTTAAACTCTGGAGTTCATAAGAACTTGTGGGAGGAAGCTATTTTATCCTCCTATTTTATACTTTCTTTTAAAGGAGTTTTTTTTTTAACTCGAAATAGGTTCAGGATATATTATCAATCCAATCAAAAATGGGAAATTAAACAAAGAAGTACTAATTTCCTTTACAAAAATCCAAGTGCAAAATATAAAAAGAAATTAAGCCCAAGAGATTCCATAGAATCAAAAAGAAACGACCTACAATCTATGGCCTAGAAAAATGGACCCACTAAGAAGAGCAATTTTACTAGATAAAATCTGTATCAATTTTGATCGCAACACCAACCAGAGATTTGGCAAAAATCCAGAAAATATAATTATGACACTCAGGCCCACGATGAATCAATTTTGACTGTGTCAAATTTGTATCAATTATGACCATGTCAACCCCACAAAACATCTTCCTATTTTATACTTAATCATGTGGTTGTTAAAGATAGTGATAAAACCCTTATGAATTATGGAAAAGGAGGGCTCCTTGACTTAATTTTCTTAAAGTGTGTGAGTGTTTAGCTAAAGTAGCTATACCAAAAATTAAGAGAAAGAAAATAGGTCCTAAGACTGTAAATGCTACTTTCATTGGATATGCTCAAAATAGTAGTGCAAATAGATTTTCAGCGATTAATTCTAAGATTAATGGGATTTCTAATAATACAATTCTTAAGGTTAGAGATGCAACATACTTTGAGGACATTTTTCCTTTCAAAACTCAAATTTCAAGTGAACCAAGTACGTTAAAAGATGAATCTATTAGAGATGAATCATCCAATAATACAAGCTTAGATAAAGAGCCAGAAAATCCTATAGAATTAAGAAGAAGTAAAAGAGCTAGGGTCAAGAAAACTTTTGGAGATGATTTTATGACATTGTTAATCGAAGGAGATCCTCAAACTTATGATGAAGCAATATATTCCATAGACGCAACTTTTTAGAAAAAAGCTATTAATGATGAGTATAATTCTATTATTCAAAATAATACTTAGGTCTTATCTGATTTACCTCATGGTAGTAAACCAATAGGATGCAAATGAATCTTTAAGAAAAAATTAAAAGTTGATGGGTCGATAGATAAATATAAAGCAAAGTTAGTAGCAAAAGAATTTACACG
>JACGDI010003579.1:1691356-1705281 GCA_014898725.1 Jacaranda copaia | reverse complement strand
TTACTAATCCATCAAATGGATGTTAAGACTACATTTTTAAATGGAGACTTAGATAAGAAAATTTATATGGAACAACCTGAAGGGTTTAGGATTAAAGGACAAGAACATAAGGTGTGTAAGTTAGTGAAATCTTTATATGGTTTGAAACAAGCTCCCAAACAATGACATGAAAAGTTTAATAAGGTTATATTAGGTTATGGATTTAAATCAAATGAACATGATAGATGTGTATATTGTAAAGAAGAAAATGGTGAACATGTGATTCTATGTTTATATGTGGATGACATATTAATTTTTAGGTCTCATTTAGACATTGTTAAAGAAGTGAAAGATTATTTATCTAATAATTTTGAAATTAAAGACTTGGGAAAAACTCATGTTATCTTGGGTATGAAGGTTAGGAAAATAGGAAAAGGAATTTTATTAGATCAATCTAGTTGTATTGAAAGATTCTTGAGGAAGTTTAACTATTATGATTGTAAGACAATTTCTACCCCTTTTGATCCGAATATACATTTGAATAAAAATTTGGGTGAACCTATATCTCAATTAAAATATTCTCAAATTATTAGGTCATTACTGTATTTCTCTAATCGAACTAGGCTTGATATTTCGTATGCAATTGAGAGACTTAGTAGATATACACATAATCCAAGCAAAGATCATTGGAATGCTTTAGAAAGAATTCTTAAGTACCTTAGAGGAACCCTAATTATTCTTTATGTTACAAAGGTTTTCCAAGTCCCATTGAAGGATATAGTGATACAAATTAGATCACTGATAGCTCTAAAGTTAAGTCTACTAGTGGCTTTCTTTTCATGTTAAGAGGAGCATCAATAACTTAGGGTTCTAAAAAGCAAACAATTATATCAAGAAGTACTATGGAAAGTGAGTTAATTGCTTTAGATACAACTTGTACTACTGCTGAATAGGTAAGAGACCTTCTCTTTTATATTATTCTAGTTAAGAAACCTTTGCTGTCCATTTCTATACACTGTGATTACAAAGTTGTGATAGACCTTGCGAAGCAAACACATTCTAATAAGAAGATGAGTAGATACTTGCAAGCAAGATATAAAAGTGTAAAGTCCTTACTAAAGAGAAATGTCGTATCTCCTAATTTTGTGAAGTCTGAGAAGACCTTGGTAGATAATTTGACTAAAGGTCTATCCAAAAAAGGTGTATATGAATCATTGAGGAGGATGGGCTTAAGCCTACAAAGGAGTCACCTTCGGGAGTAACCCAACCTTTGTGAATGAAGACGCCATGAAGAAGGTGCAATAGGTAGGAAAAACCTATATTGCGTGACTCATTTAGCACTACTTAATAAGGAAAGTGTCTCCTTCCCATCCTTATGGTGATAGTGCTTTATTATGTGATGTCAGGCTGGGCATTGACCCTTAATGAGACCAAGGTGGGACTTTCGCAGGGTATGTATCACACGTACCCTTGAAGGTTTCACCTAAATGAGAGTTGCCATAAGGCCATGGCCATAGGTTCGGGCCGACCTTAAAGACTCTAATGAGAATCAAGATACGAGAGCATGGCCATAAACAATGCTAACCCACTTTGAAAAAAGACTGATGTCAATACCATGTGTACAACGTATTGAAGTTTGGTAAAGGGACCTAATTCAAGGTATAGTCCATTATAGCTCCCTCAAATGGAAATCATCAACACTAAGTGTAGGCTCAAAGCTCGGAAGGTTCCTACACCCATTGCATGGTATTAAATTGCCTTATTATATTTTCTTGTATGTAATTTTGAAGTTTTAAACCTTGTAGGGGATTGTTATGAATTGAAGTTTCAAAACTTCAAAATTCAAATAATTTTCAGTTTTTCTCATTTAAAAATGTAACCCACCTATTGATTTTTGTAACATCCCCATTATTTTGTAACACCCAACAATGTAATAATTTGGTTTTATTCTTATCAATTGCATGATTTATCCTAAGCACTATATACAGATCTCCTATGGTCTAGGAAGAATACACAACATTCTTTCATCTTCTTGCACTCTTTTGCTCTCTAAATATTCTTCTAGTTTGATATATATTTCAGGCAACAAGATAAGGCCTTGTTCACTTGTCTTATTGTGATCATGCTCACAATAGAAGGCATTGATTATGACCTTTTAGGTTTTATCTTGGGGTGATGGTGAGCCACCAGCAACTACATGAAGGGGAGGCTATCACAATCTTAGGATAGCATCAAGTGATCTGACTCCTATAGGCCAGTTGTTTGTATTTTTTGAATCCATATTATTTTATGAATATTTTATGATTATTTTCATATTTTAAATATACGAGTTCTTATATAAAAACTTACATGAAATCTCTTAATTATGCATAACACAATGAACACTTTTGTGTTTGCTAAAGCCACAAAGGGCATATAAAAAAAGAAGCCTAATAAGAAGAAAACTCTACCAACTTGTCCTCCACTCACACTAGTAGACCTACTCCACGGAGGCTACTTAAGCAATCCTCTTTATACCGCTCTCTCAAACACATCCATTGAATGTGTGTAAGCATTCGTCACATGCTTGTGATATTGTGAAACTTGTAGGATTTATCTAACCTTAGTTTCCTTAGCTCCTCGCTAGCTAGCTAGCATGTGCTAGACACCTTAATAAATCAACAAACTCTATCACAGCATGTGTTTGAGATTGAGGAATTTTTAAATGTGTGAATTTATCTAATCTTTAAGTGAACAAAACAACTATCTCTTCTTATTTTCATGGGCATTTTTTTCATATTTTCTCCTTTTCTTATTCTCCATCTATATTTTATTCAATTTCCTTGCTTCTTTCAAATTAATGTACTTCTCAACTTAGCCAAGCAAGCTATCAATGTTTGAAGTTAGTTTCTTAACCAAATGCATGAAAAAGGGTCCATCTCTCCAATCTTGCATAGTAGAGGGCACCTTTAGTACTTCAATGGTGAACCTTTTGAAGTAGCTAGCTTTTAAATGTTGGTTCCCCTTTCTCCTACTACATGTTGAATAACCTAGGAAGGGTCTTCTTATAATATCTTTTGTTAGGAAATTGATGCAAAAATAAGCTACTGAATTCTTCAAATGAGTGTTATAGAGCTCAAAGATAGTTGACTAAACCACCATCAGTTTGTGCTTCTAAAGTGTTAAAAAAAATTTGACTTTTAACCCTATTAGTATACTAATGTGTAGGGTTAAGTGTTCAAATTTACATAGATGCTCAAGATGATCTGAAAAACCAATAAATTTGGTATGCTTACCGTATGAAAACAAGTTGTGCTGGCTTTATTATGATCTCATCACTAAATGGAACTTTCTTACTAACATCAGCTGGTCGTTCAGTAAGATGTCATGCTAGTTTAGTCAATCGTTTCTTTATCCTTCTAGATGCATGAAAGTGGAAGTCTTCTATTTTCTTACTATCCCTAAACCACAGATTCCAAGGAAGGGACATAACTTGATGTGCTAGTTTACCATGTGTTCACTCATAGTATTTAAGGGATGAGGCCATGGCCAGCCACTACTATGTTCATAATTTTAGCAAATAAGCTAGTGAATTACGCCATATTATTAAGTTGTGCAGGCTTACCCCAACGATCAACGTTACTCTAGACAAGATTCTGAGGGATTGATCACATATGTCATCCTCCATATCGAGAGGTTAATTTTGTAGGCTATCATTCTCGCATCTCAACCTATACTTTGTCACCAGCTATTGAGAACGAGTGAAATTTAAATTTTTATGGGAAAACATCGTAGAAATTAAAGAAATTTAATTGTTAATAAAACATAAATTTTCATAATATGCATTATATATATTAAACATGTATAAATATACATGTGTATACACATAAATGCATATAGCGATCAAGTGGTGGATGAAAAAAATTTTAATTATTGTACTCATGATTTACCCCAAATATAATCCTTTTTAAGAATGTGGAACTGCCAATATGCATAAGAAAAAGTTTTACAGCAAGATACAGGGACCCATCTGCTAAACTAAAGCTGGAGAGTTTGATTCATCGGCCCATGTGGGGCCGCCTTATATATGCAGTGTCAGTGTGTCACATATGCACCACCTTGGATTTCTCAAGTCTCCTGTCCAGTTCAGTAGACAGGTAACAGATCTGCAACCCCCTAAACTCACAGCCCTCTTCCTCTCATGTTCTTTTAAAATCCGTTCTTTGAAATCCGTGAAGAGCGAAGAGAAGGCCGAGAGCTTTTGGAAGCTACCGCTTTCGTTAATTAAAAAAGATCGGCATAAAAGTCTTGAAACTTGAAGCTCTCCACCATTTCTCTACTCCTACATTTTTCTCTCCGTCTTTGAAATGCTAACACAATATTTATGTACTACAAGTTAACTCTTTTCAGTGACCAAGGCAAATACCAGAATCCCATCAACCAAATCGAAACTTGGCCTTTATCTGTTTCTTGTCTTTTAGCAAAGAAAGCTTCCCATCCCCAAATGCCCATTTTCATCATCAAACCTATTTAAAACTGATAGCCCATGATGAAAAATCAGAGCTTGGAAGTGCCATTTTTGTTTTTGTGATTTATTCTGTTTTCTTGATTGGTGATGAAAGAGGAAGAGAGTGTAAACAGAGATTTCTATTATATTTACACGGGAATTTGTTTTCAATGGGAAGGGGTACTGTTACCAGTATAGCTGCATCAGCATTGGCGCCAATGGTGGCGCCTATGGCGATGAGCGGTGGCATTGGTGTGGACAGTGAGGACCAGTGGAGGAGCTTTGATAACTCCGTGAACGCGGTGTCGCTTGGGTTCGTGGCTACCGCTATTCTCATCTCTATGTTCCTTGTCATGGCCATTTTCGAAAGATTTCTTCGACCAAGGTCTCTGGACGCCGCCGGTGGTGATGGCCCCAACCCGGCTGGCGGTGAGGCCAATACGAGAAAACTAGATGACCCTTCTCCCAAGGTACACTCTTTGCTCTCCATTTCATGGAAAAGATTCTGGAAATATAAATATTGATATTTTTATATCGAATTATTATGACCAATTATGTGTTAACAACAGTAAGATAAAACTATAAATTAGAGAATTGGACTCAGAGGTTGCTAAGTAAATTTGTACATCAGTTTCCTTCATTGGAAGGTACGAGGATTAGTTATGTACTGCTGCATTATTGTCAAATTTCTTATGCTTAAGGATTGTAAGTTGCTCTGGAAGGATAAAAATGGCTCTATCAAAATCAGTTTCCTTTCCAAAGGGGAATTTAAGAGTAGCTTTTTAGCAGAGAAGAGACAAAAGAAACAAAAGAAATGAGAAAAAAGAAAGAAAAGAGATGAGAAAAAGAAAGAAAAAGGTATCTGGTTTTCCAAGTTTGTGCGGTGAATATAGGAGAAAATTAAAATAATTTGTTGTGAGTTGTGACAGTTATTTGCTTTTCCATAATAGTAATTATGGCTTAGACATAAGCAAGATCGGGTTTTCTAGAGTCCCGTACTCATGGTTCTGACTTGTCATCACATACTCATATTTTAGCCATTCATATCAATTTGATTCAATCTTCATATTCAAACCATCATAAAGTGAAGAATCATGGTTCTTCAATGGTTCATTTATGGAACTATCTTCTTTTAAAATTAAATTATAAAAAATAAAATAAAAATTATTATCCTTCCAATACTCAATGACCAAATTAACTTTATTAATTTTAATAAATTAAAAACTCTCCTTTTCTAATATTGAATCCTAATTCAATTCTCTAGCCAAAAAAAACAAACAAATTCAATTAGAAGAAAATTAAAGAAAATAAACCCTAAGAAAATCAAAGGAAATAAAACCCTTCATGACTTGCTACATTTTAGCCCTAATTTCAATTATGAAGACTATACTATTCCTAATTATTTCATATATTTTTTATTTTATTTATTTATTCTTTTTAAATATATTTTTATATTTTTTTTCATCTCCTCTATACCAATTCTTTATTTTTAAATTTAAAAATTATTTTTATTTTTTTATTTATTCATCTTTTTAATTTAATGTTTTTTATTTATATATTATATATACAAATATAATAAACTATAGCAAGTCATGAAGGGTTTTATTTTCTTTGATTTTCTTAGGGTTTATTTTCTTTAATTTTCTTCTAATTGAATTGGGTTTTTTTTGGGATAGAGAATTGAATTAGAATTCAATATTAAAAATGGAGAGTTTTTAATTTATTAAAATTAATAAGGTTAATTTGATCATTGAGTAGTGGAAGGATAATAATTTTTATTTATTTTTTAAATATAAAATATATAATAGAATAAAAATAAATACATAATATATAATATAATACATTATAAATACATAAATATATCTTTACATATATTTATACATAATATATATTAATAAATAAGCATTTTTTATTATAGTTTATATAATAAATACTACCCCTACCCCCACCTCCACCCTCACACCCACCAATGTTACTTGTCTACAGCCATGGTCACAGCTAGAGGCAACCTTAATGACCATGCATGGGAGGCCCTTGCAAGCAGCCTCCATGGGCGCCACTCGCAGGGGCGGCCTCCATAGCTGCATTTACAGGTGGCCATGGCTGCACTTGCAAGCTGTGGCCTTGGAGGCCATGTTTTGCAGGTGGCCATGGCCACCAGCAAGTGAGAGTGGGCGTGGTGGGGGTTAGGGTGGGGTAGAGGTAGGGTTTATTATATAAATATTATAAAAAATATTTATTTATTATGTATATTATGTATAAATATATTTATTATATGATATATTATATATTTATGTATTTATATATTTATGTTTATTAAATTATATATTTTATATTTTTATTTGTATATATAATATATAAATAAAAAAGAATAAATTAAAAAATGCATAAATAAAAAAATTAAAAATAATTTTTAAATTTAAAAATGAAGAATTGGTATAAAGGAGATGAAAAAAATATATAAAGATATATTTAAAAAGAATAAATAAAATAAAAAATATATGAAATAGTTAGGAATAGTATAGTTTTCATAATTGAAATTAGGGCTAAACTGTAGCAACTCTTGAAAGGTTTTAGTTTCTTTGATTTTCTTAGGGTTTATTTTCTTTAATTTTCTTATAATTGAATTGGGTTTTTATTTGGATAGAGAATTGAATTAGGATTCAAAATTAGAAAATGAGAGTTTTTAATTTATTAAAATTAATAAAGTTAATTTGGTCATTGATTATTGAAAGGATAATAATTTTTATTTAATTTTTTATAATTTAATTGTAAAAGAAGATGAACCATTGAAAAACTATGGTTCTTCACTTTATGATGATTCAAAGGTAAAGATTGAATCAAACTGATATAAACGGTTAAAAAATGGGTACGTGATAACAAGTCAGAACCATGGGTACAGGACTCTAAAAAACCCGAAGTTTGCCTTAATTACGTTTACTATTATTTGCCTTGGTGCAATACTTACTACTAAAGATTCAAGTTCTATTGTTTATTCTTGAATCATCGTATGCTTTTGTGGATGGAATACCAAATTTGGAAAAACTTTTACCTTTGCTTAATGCAATTTTGTTGTCCAAAGCTTAAACTACCAAGTATTATACGAGGTGTTACCATCAAGGACCCTTTCATTTCATTATGATAAGAAAGCAATCTAATTGGCTTTCTATTGGCACTCCTCACATTGGCTTGTCCCATAATGTGCAAATTAAGTTGTATCAAGCTTTATCTATTGATGTTTTACTATGACTGTGAGGTCCTTTTCAGTGATGGTTTTTCCACTTGATGTATCTTAATCCAAAATTTTATCCCACCTTGCTGTCAAAACCTTTTAAGTCAATAATCACCCCCACCGCATTGAAGAAATCTCCCTTGATGATCATCTCACATCCTTTCTTTTTCTAAATGCTATATGATGGCAAATGATGGTATCTTCCTGTGCAAGAACGTTATTAGTCTGTTCCGGCAATTTATGTTGAGTGGATATGTGAATTGAGATACCATGCTTATTCTAGTTGTGAATTAACTTCTCCAATGTAATGATCATATAATAACCTCGGGAGAAAATTGAGATTTTTTGTAATTTATGCAATTTGTGTTGCAATTTATATCATAGTACTGCACTTTGACCCTACCTTATTGGACTGAGATCTTAGGATAAAAATAATTTGGATCACAAACTGTTACAAAGTTATATGAGAATGTCTCTTTTCCCTTAATGAGTTCATACCAAGCAGCAGCATCTAAAGTACGAGCTTATTTAATTATCCATTTAAGATTTATTTAAGCATTAGATATTGATGTAATGCGCATCATCACCGGTCAATGTTGCTGGGAAATTTTATTTGTATATGTTTTGTTCTCCCATTAGCTGTATCGGCATTGCCTATAGCACTATTGTAAAATTCTTACTTTGTTACACCAGCATTAGACAATAGTACAGATGATATCTGCTTTTCATGGTTTTTGTTTGTGATAATGGGACCCTTATTTGTCACATGCATGTGATTTTTACAACCATGTGATTTTGTCCAAGACTTCTTAGCTTAAACAATCATATTGTTACTTTTTTACTCCTTTATTCCATCAATTCTGAAAATTCGGGTACTCAAAAACCACAATCAGCGCCGAAAATTTTTCGTCTTGAGAGACGGTAGGAGAAGAAATTACATGTGGTCATATTTTTCATTAGCAGTCGGTATTTTCATCATGTTAGATCATCCAATTCTAACCTCATAACATAAGTACGGAGAAAAAAAAAAATTAGCATCAGCGGCTATCCTGTCAACATAGTGGAAAGTGAGAAGCACTGAAATATAAAATAAAAAGAAGAAGAAGAAGGAACAGAAAAACCTATGCTCGTGAATTTCTCAGTTTTATCTTTCATGTTGCAATGTTGTGAATGATACATCAAGTATCAAGTTGTTAGGGGCCCTTGCTGATGGAGATTGGTTATATAGCCTATATATTTTAGCTGTGATAACCCCTTGATTGATTTCTAGGTGTTTTTGATTTTATAAGTGCCAATAGAACTTTTGCTGGGTTTTCCCCTGACATAAACAATGCAAAAATAATGGTTCTATCATTATTTTGATCTTCTAAGAACCCTTTAAACTCAATTCCTTCTGCCTCCTGTTTTAAAATGAAATGACAACTTTTATCATCATTAAGTGGTAAAATAGTAGGCATCTTGGTAATGTTGCTTCTGGTTGTAGATCATATTCACATGTCATTGGCAGTGTCTCATGATCCATAAGTCATGGGATTTGTTCCATCATAATTTTGATGGCTTCAAACATCACTAGAATGTCTCCAATTTGGCCCAGCAAATACGCTTGCGCCAATCTGCTGTCTTCCAAAATTGCTAGAAGTTGCTTTGGTTGGGCATCTTTTCTGTTTTAGTGATGCAAAACTTTGTTGATTCAATTTCAATAAGCCCACCATGAGTATGAAAGTGTTGTTCATTTGATGTGCTTCTTAATATTTTGCTCGAGGTTTTCACACGATTCGGTTTGGTTTCTAAATTTCACTGCAAACTGCTTGTTTGGAATGTGCAGATGAGTGTTTATCCCAGAGGGGTGTCGGTAATAATGCCGGGAGAGAGGATTCCTACTTTCCTCGCACATCCTGCACCGCCACCATGCCCGCCCGAATGTGTCTCTCAGCCTATGCGTAACCATGACAGGCTTCCTGGTCCACCCTCAACCTAAATTCCGAAGGCGCAGCCTACTCAGTGATAATCCAGAAGTTAAATGGGCCAACATTCTTGTTTTCAGGGAACTGATTAGATGCAAGACTCAGCACAGTTTGTGAACATGATTGTTGTATATTGTACTTTGTACGTACGTAATTTTCTCAAGTTGAAATTATCAATGGAATGGAGTTTGGGTTCTTTTCACCACATATTCTACTTGTTGTATTTTGCACACTACTAATTTTACTGAAAATTCCTTGTTCTGTGTGTAGAGTCTACGACAGAGGAAGATTACAATTTACAGCTATGGGTTGGGAAATAAAAATCCCCATGGAACAGGTGAAGTTTTGGGGGCCGTTTTTTGTCTGAGATCAATATATAGTTTATTTTCATGTTCATTTTGTCAGAATGAAGACATCATTCCAAGTTCTAAAAAAGTAATTCACAAGCATCCTGCTTCAGAAAGTTATTAATTAATTTTTTTTCTGATGTGTAATGTGATTTTGCATTTGGTTCTATTTCTGAATGAGTATACAAATACAATAATGTAGATACCTGTTAGCCATATATATTTTTCTTGCGCTTTCGGTAGTAAGTTGATTTTGTAATTAAAACCACTTTTGTAATGAAACAACCAATTGCATCATCGCATGGGTGTTGTTACTCCACTTAAATACTACAATGGATAAATAACCAAGAATGAATACTTCAAAAACCATTATTACAATATTATACAATTCTTGCACGCTTATTGACGTTTATATTCAGAAACTTTTTGCTTACATGCAGCTATTTTATAACGCACACTTTTTTGGGATGCAAAAAAACGAGGGGACACAAGGAAGTAGATTCCAATGCTTTTGTCCTGCAACTCCGCACATCCCAATACACAATAGAGATAGATATCCAATCTCAAGGAAATTCAACTCCTTTTATCACTGCCAGGCACACACACAACACATACCCTTTGCTTCCTTTTTCTTTTGGTCAATTTATCCTTTTCTTTCCTTTTTTGGCGACAAAATGGCCCAAGGCATTGGGCTGCAATTGATGTCTTATTTTCTTCTCCTTCTTTGCTTTCTTATTTCACTTCTCAAAAATTGAAAGATGACTGCATCATTTTGTTTTTGTAAAACTGACGCATTGTAAATCAAGGCCAAAGATTGGGTCCCTCGTTGAATTGGCTTTGTACTCATAGTTGTATGTGTGATTTTGTCTTCACATTTGGATGTGTGAACTTCAAAATTTTACCTTTAACGGACTTTTATTGCACTTGCACTTGCATATGTACATTAAAGGGAAAAGAGGTTTAAAATCTAGAGTCTTGCCTCTCTACACGATCTCCCAAGTAAAGTTAAGACACAACCACCTCCTATAAAAATTTCAGTAAAATAAACTTTGCATGTTCTTAAATATTAAAAACAGATCTCCTAATATATGGTGAGGCCATTCCAGCAACAAAATGGCATTGAAATAGCAATTACACATTGGATTTCTCCAGAAGTCACGTTCTTAATTGTTAGTTCAGAATTTACAGAAACAGCATTGACCCTGTCCCTGTTTACAAACAAGTAAGGAAAAACGACACCGTTACGAAAGAAAAATTGGGAAAGAAATCCGTCACAAAAAAATGAAGCATTCTAAAGAAACAACTGGGTTCTCAAGCGACTCAGCTTCCTCCGCCGGCACGACGTCGTTGGGAGGTTCCCGCGTAGCCGTAGTATTCTTCTCATTGCTTATATTCTGCCGCGAACCCACCTCCACGGGTCTTACCGGCAAGCTCGACCTCCCGCCGGGACCCTCCCCGGGGTCCCTCCGGCGACCGTTTTCCTCCGCCACATTTCGCGGGTGCCCCGACATTGGCCTTCCACGAAGTGGCCTTAACGGTGCCACCTGAACCCTCTTCTCCGGCGATGGTGGCGCCGCCCTCCTAGCGATGACTCTCTCCCCTCTTCCCCTCCCCCCGGTGCGCACTCTTCGTTTCTTCGGTGGAGGCCTCTGGTTGACCACGCCATCCTCCTCCTCCTCGTCTTCTCTCGTCTCCTGCGCCGTCGCATTCGAGAAGCTCTCGCTGTAACTAAACATTTCCGAAACTTCTGAAACCTCAGAAGCAATTTCTTCATTGGCTTTTCTAGGTGGATCGGCATAAGCATGAATCGCAGCCGTCGGTCCAACTTCCACCTTCCGCTCCTGATTTCCCAACGGCATTCCTTTGATTCTTTCATCAGCCTTAGGAACAACGGGTGTCTCGGACAGTACTTCTTTAACAGTTTCTTCTTCGAGTGCAGCAGGCGGCGATGTGGGTGGTGCTCCGCTGCCGGAGTGGCGGTGCTCCGTCTCGGGATGACGATCTCCAGTGCTGAGACAGCAGCCCATTTTACTTATTAAAAGAAAATTGCGAATGCCCAACAGAAAGAAGGCATCTAAATGGGCATTTGGTGGAGCGAGAGAGCAACAGGAGGAGAAATTGACTTGAAGAGATATGGAAGAGAATTAGGAGTGGTAATTTGCAGGGGAGGAAAGGGGGCAACGGTGATGTGAAGGAGAGTGGTGTGTTTCTGAAAGGAGGAATGGATTAATGATGCTCCCGCGTGCTGTGCTCCATTTTTCACTCTACTTTTTGCAGAATTTGCATGTTCTATTCTAGCCCACCTTTCTCAATCATTGAAAACCCACCTTCAAATGCATGATGGAAGGCCCATAGGCCCTAATTCTAATTCGAGTAATAAAATTGAAGTCATAAGATACAAGAAATTAAAAGTTGTTTTACTCTGAAATGCTGGCGTGTGGGGTTCGTTTTATTTATTTATTTATTTATTTATTTTATATTCGCATAAGTAGGACTGGTGCTGAAGTCAAGCTTATTTAATTTTGTTTTAGATATGAATGTATACAAAAATTGAAAATTAATCAAATCAAACCAAACGAAAATTGCATTAATTGAAGCTAACCAAACGTAAATAATGCATGCTACCACGCAGGCCGGTTCATAGTGCTTTTTGAGTTACTTTGATGCTATAATGTACTATTTGATTTTATTTTTCGTTTTTTTCAGTGAAAAGAATTGAAGGAGTGTGCGAAGGAAGGTCCCTAATCTCAGTCCACTTTTCTGATTCTGAATGTGACTATGAAGCGTACGAAATTTTCTAAATCTTAGACTATTTTTTTGTTTTTTGTTTTGAAATTAAATACAAGGTTCAAATTGAGCTCAAGTTAGCAAGCCTGATTTTGATTTTTTTGAAAAAAAAATAAATTTAAACAACCCACCAAAAGACAAATTAATGCCTCACCATAATTTTTGATATGAAATTTTGGTTCTTAATTTTTAAGTAAATTTTATATGAGTATATACACTAGAGAGTTCAAGCCTATCTCAAGGTGGATCTAAATCCGCCTACACTTAACTAGAACTAAATTTGAACAGCTCAGCTCAATTCAAAATTATATTGAACTCATTTAAAAAATTATGTGGTCCAGATTGCAATTTGAGTTGATTTGGGGCCATTAACAATCGTATGCATGAATTATGAAAAATGATTGGGTGCAGACCAGTGATATGTTTTGGCATAATCGACCGACATGGTTGTTGTATTAGTGAGAGTCAGGACCCCATAAATTCTGCCACTTCATTAAGGGCTTAAGTATTTCTAGTACTATCTCTACCTTATCCAACAAATGAAATTTAATAACTATCTTTGTTTTGTTGAGGAGACCAATTTTATGATATCTATATATATATATAAAGGTGTTGATGACACTTTTGGGCTGACAATTTGACCATAATCCGCGTATGCCACTTTGATCTTGAGATGGCTAACGTCTGAGACAGAGCAACAGAAACATTTTTCTTTTTTAAAAACATATACTATCAAAAAATTAGTAAAAAAAAATCAGTTCCTGGGGCTAATTAGTAAAACATGACTTCTTCATGACTTGCTCTCTCTCTTTGTTTGGTGACACAGGTAAAAATGACTGTTAATCCTTGCTGAATGGTATTTTTTATGCAATTAGTACTTGTTATTCGTGCATGAAAGAATTTAATCACCAATAAAATATTTTGGCTAAAAAAAAATATTCCGTTGGAATTCGAGCATGCATGCATGCATGGATAATCATATTTTTAGCTAATCCATTTAAATATTTTTAGCCAATAATATATATATATATATACATGCATATACATGTCTGATATGGGATAGCCCAACAGGCCCTATAGGCCCTTCTACAAATGAGACAGCCCACTAAGCCCAGAGGCAAGTCAGCCTG
>JACGDI010003579.1:1627550-1689393 GCA_014898725.1 Jacaranda copaia | reverse complement strand
GCTTCGTATTCTGTTCCTACGCGCTTCGTATCTCGCGCAGTGATAGCCGCATTAAATGAAAAGTAACCGCTGCAGAACCCTAATCGATAATTCAAAATTTTGGGTCGAGTTTATTACCTGGCACAGTTGAATGTAAACTCCCTGCTCTTTCTTGTCGACAGGCTCGATCAGAACCGGAAGTTGGGGGGACTTATGATACGGGATAGCCCAACAGGCCCTTCGACAAATGAGACAGCCCACTAAGCCCAAGGCAAGTCAGCCTGGTCGACTAGTATCGACCCCGCATGCTAAGCCCCGTGGTCGACCCATATCGACCTGAGGGCCTCTCCCAAAGCCTTATGATGATAGCCTAGAGGCGAAGTCAACCTGGTCGACTAGTATCGACCCCGTATGGTAAGCCGCGCGGTCAACCCGTATCGACTGGAGGCCGCTTCCAAACTCATCAGCAAAGTTTGGTCGACATGAATCGACTCCCGGTTGCAAATGGGATAATTGAACCTTTAAACAATGATCATACGTGGCAGCGGATGTGACTGCTGCCACCGGATGTAATCGCCTCCAACAACTCTGACAACCCTGCCAACAACTTTGGCAGAGGCGCGCGTCTACTGACGTGACTATCCAGAAAAATAGGAGATTGCACTACATGGCACAGCCCCGAAATCTGGGCAGAAAATGACTACCAAACCCCGGTCATGAGAAAAATCCAAGTACACCTAATAAGGGTACTTGGGTAAAATTAAACCATCATCAGATTATAAATCCTACCAGCACCACCACGCTCAAAGTAATGCAAATATACTATTTACTATACACTTTCTCTATACTCTCCGTCTTACCGAAAATCTGACTTGAGCGTCGGAGTGCCTGTGCCTTAGCCGGAGCACCTCGGCTAGTTTACGTTTGTTCTTGATTGCAGATCTCAAGCCCAATACCATTCAAATCCACCGGAGTTCCGGACCGATACGCTCTTTACAACATCAATATCCTAATCCATTTACATATTTAATAGTTCCATTCAAATTTTTAGCTACAAAGTCTTTTAAATCACCACAACCTGAACGCAACAGGAGAAGTATGAATAGTCGTATGCACCAATTTCATTGATAGACCCTCCTCTACTCTTTCTTATATACTGATGAGAACATAGCCTCAATCGTTGACTCTCTCCTACATTTTCATGAATCAAGAGACAAACGACCTTGTACGTACGTCCTTATCATACAAGAATACATCATACTTAAGATCGCCAACCATCTCGGAATACCATTGATTAAAGTTATAAAAACAGCAATTATTTGCAATCTGAAATCATAAATTGTTTGCGAGAACAACTAAGAGGTTAGGCATATATGCTGATTGCAATTTACACCAAAATGGATATACAACAGTCAACAAAGATATCCCACTGTTAGACATCACTACTGTTTGCCAAGAACCTCAAGTAGATGACATCCGGCAGTACGAGTTCTGAATTCTGAATTCAGGGTGAAAGAGTCCATTGAAGTGGATGAAGGTCTCTCCACCATCGAATGAAATATTTCCAAATCTTGAAAATGAGCTTTAAATATGTTCACAAAAGGGACTGTCAATCACCAGAAGGTTGAGCTCTATGTAGAAGATGCAGCACGATCTGATTCTATCATGGATTTGATATAGAATTCACCAGCCTTGTACGAGGACCTGACCATGGGCCCTGATGCCACGTATCGAAAACCCTGCCACAGCCAACCAACATCAGTTTTTGTAGCAACACGTATACATTGTTTTTTCTAGAATCATTACATTTCAACTCCCAACATCTTTATCTATAATTTCCGAATCTTCTAACATTATCGTAGTACCAATGCAGAGGAAACTAATCACAATCAGACAAGAGCCCAAGATTTTATGTTTCAAGTCATTAAACAACCATATTGGATGAATTTATTAAACAAAACTAGACAAAATCTGGCTAAATTACTACTGTGTCAAAGTATCAAAGTACTCATGCCATGGTTATAAGTGAATTTGCCAAGATGGATCTTTCCAATAAATTGATCGAACTCTAGCTTCATTAAGAACAAAATTGTCAAAGGCATCCAATCTGGATTTTTTCCAACAGGTAAATTTTTTAGACATAAAAACCAAATAGGCTGTTAATAAACAAGTGCAAGAGATTGCTAGGTGACATGCTTTTTGTGCCATAGCATTTGAAGGATGATGGTAAAAGAAAAGTTCAAGTTATTGTTCTGATCAGCTAAGCAACACAAGCAATTCAAGGAGATAATTAGCCAAGTTTAAAAGAAACCATGAGAAGTGCATCCACTTAACAGGCTGCCAGGGAAGAGGCCAAGAAGTCCACAAAGAATGGCAAGGATCAACAAGAATTCAACTATTCTCTTTTGTTCTAATGTACCCTGATATATTGTAAGTTATTCCATAGGAAACACATTGAAGGTGAACCCAGAAACATTTCTTAAGGCGAAATTAGAGAGCAAGAAACCAGCTACACAAAAATGGAGGAAATAGAAACAATTAATAGTGTGGTGACGCCATGAGATATGGAGACATGAAGTAGGTCTAGTATAGTTCACAATAGTAAAAAAATAATATCTTATGCTCTTTATCATACTATATGAAAGCAAGGTAGTCACGAAGTGATAAAACTGTGAATTCACATCCCCCTTAGAACGAGTAGATAGAATTTCAGTTTAGTAGCCCATTTTTACTCAGTCCCAGCATTAACAAATTCTATTCAGATTATAATATGTGAGAAAGAACATATATGCCTGCAATCAGGGAAAGAATACAAGTGAAAAATGAATAGAAGGCAAATTAGATGTTGCCTGTTATCATTCAGTCATGATAAGAAAACAAACCATTCCGAATGAAAGTTAAAGAAGAGCAACAGACCATTTGCATGCCAAGAACTCGATACTTTTCAAAAGCCTCAGGAGTTATATATTCCGACACCGGCATGTGGCGCTTTGATGGTCGCATGTACTGACCGAATGTCATGACGTCAACACCAGCTGTCCTCACCTTCTCCATAGTTTTTACTACTTGGTCAGGTGTTTCACCACAACCCAACATTATTGAAGTTTTGGTGAGTGTACCTGGTGGGGCATAGTCTTTTGCCATCACTAGAACATCCAGGGATTGTTTAAAGTTAGCACGGTGATCACGGACCACACCCTGAAGCTCCTCCACAGTTTCAATGTTGTGCGCAAAAACATCTAACCCAGATTTGGCAACTTTCTCTACACAGTTAGAGTCTCCTTGGAAATCAGGAACTGCAATTCAAACTAAAAATTTTCATATCTGCATTACCGATCATATATGCAATAAAACAACAAAACAGTAAGAAATGAAATCCACATAGGCTTTTAAGTTTACAGAAACCATTAATCAGTGGAACAGAAGCAGTATGTTTGCATTTGCATAATGTCTTTGGTGTGACCTTTCCCATGAAGAATGGGTTTCAATGTAAAACCTGTAATCTATAGAATCAGCAATTTAATTTGGATACATAATAGAGGCAATTGTTCAAGACGAATTACTGGAAGGATTGCTTGTCAGGAACTCCACATTCAGAGAAAAAATAAAGGACCATACTTTCTCTAAAAATGACATCCAAGCTTTCTAATTGCTACAGAAGTCCAGCTCAGAGTTCCAACAAAATGATAGCAAGTTGGAGTTTCCAACTTCTGCCACAAATCATATTCAAGGCAGATTTACAGAAATACTTATCCAATCATTGCATTGCCAGTTTTCAATAGTAAGATCAGGTCTCACTATTTTACTACACTGTAGTAACTGAGTTCATTATTTTCCACGATCATACAGTAGACTGATTTAAACACTACAGAAACAGTTTTAAGTCATACCCAAAGCTTCTATAAGCATAGCTGGCTTCAGCTTCTTCAACTTCTGCACTGTCTCCGCAAAATGACCACTTCCTTGATCAGGTAAATCATCACGATCAACACTAGTAATCACCACATAATCCAAACCCCATGAAGCTATAGCCTCAGCCACATTTGTGGGCTCATTAGGGTCCGGAGGAGGCGGAGTGCGAGATGTCTTTACATTGCAAAATCTGAAAATTTAAGGAGAAAACCAATCAAAAAAGGGACCTCATAAATTTAAGGATTGTTAGAATTTCAATGTCCCCTATGAATGAGCAACTCGAGTCCCCTGCACCAACAAGTAGAAGAGAAAAGGCTTTCTGTCATTGCTTTTAGATAACATTTTTAATATGAAACTTGTCTGCACCACATATTTTGGTTCAAAAAGAGTGAAGAATTAAGCTTTATATTTCTATTTTTCTACTTTATTGAAAAGGTATTAATTAGATGTCATTTGTAACAACAGGGGTGTCAACCAGACCATAGGCCTTCTCTTAAATGGACTCTTGTCAGCCATTGATCGGTTACTTGAGCAGATTTCCGTCTTACTTAAGTGTTACTTAAGAGAAGACACTAATTTATATGTGTACCTAGAACACCAAATCAAATTTTCATGTTGAAAAAGGAGAAATCTAAACTGAGTGAAAAGAATAAATAAGAGAGTTAGAAACTTGTGCTTCTTCCTTCAATTCAACAAACGATAAGTTTTCGCATGCAACTTTTGTCGCTGATTACAAATAACCCATCTTTCACAACATCCGCTTCTCAGAAACGCATATGGAAACACAGGGCAATCAACACTAAACCATTATTTCCTCTTTCAATTAAGTTGATCAGTCCATAAAAAACAGCATTCCAAATCAAAAGAAACGTAACAAAAAGATCACTTCAACCTGCAGCCACGAGTACAAGTATCACCAAGAATCATAATCGTGGCAGTAGCTGTTCCGGTTTCACCTCCAGACCAACACTCCCCCAAATTAGGGCACTTAGCCTCCTCACAAACAGTATGCAATTTCAATTCCCTCAATTTTCTCTTGATCTGAGTGTACTTCTCCCCACCGGGAATCGATTCCTTCATCCAGTTAGGCTTCGGCAATGGCTTCTTCTTGGTGCCTACCTCCACGGAATAACTCTGGTCGGAGTGGAGCTTAACAAAGTCAGCCAGCGTCGGTGATTCAGCAGCGAGCCGGCGGCGCAAGCCATCGAGGGATGGGGGGTCATTCTGGAAATCAGAATGCGGCGGAGATGGGGTCGTTGTGGTGGAGAAAAATTGGGTAAATCGAGAGAGGATGAAGAGAGAGGATTTGGGTTTGAGGGAGCGAGTGGCGAGTGAACTCATTTTCCTCCCAATTTTCCTTTGTCCCTCGATTTTCCTTCCTGTGATCTGTTGTTCTTCTTCCAGGGAAGGAAAACGGAATTTGTCAATTTGTGATTTCTTTTCCTTACTCTACGGCCAAATTTTGGAATTCAGAGGTTGGTCTGGGAAAGTTTTATTTTTATTATTTATCTTGGAGAAAATGGGCAACTGCATTTTGTACCACTCAAGTACTTGTGTTTATATTTGTATATTGAGATTAAGATTTTGGCATCCTCAACCTCAACCTCGTACCACCAATGCGCGGAATTTTTTGTATAAAAATGGCTTCAAGGACCAGCTGAACCAACCAATAAAACTTTAAAAGACAAATCATTTTAAAAATGACAGAAGGTAATCCTCAAGTGTAACACCTTCTCTTGGCACTCTTAAAATCTCGAACTAATAAATATATCAGTACCGAGATGACCTCAAGGTAACCTAAAATAAGATGCTATCCTCCGGTGGAAATTTACATTGAGAAAATAGAGCAAGAGATCACCAGCCATACGCGTTCAAGAGATACAATCCTCTCTTAAGATCACGTCGAGAAAATAGAGGCAGAAAAGTGACAGACGGCCATATGCTATCAATGAAAAGTCCAATTGATGCGCTTCTACCGATATGACTTAGTATAGAAAGTAGTGTTCCCCTATCTTATATGGGGAATGGAGTACGAGTTAGGAAGGGCCATTCGTTTTTCGTTTGGCCAATCAAGGAATTTGTAGTTGTAAGGAAATTTGTTGAGAGGCCTCGTTAATAAGAAATACTTTAGAAGACACTTTCTAGTACTCTGCGAATACTCTCAACAAAAATAGAGAGGCTTTGTAAGGAAATTTGTTGAGAGGCCTCGTTAATAAGAAATACTTTAGAAGATACTTTCTAGTACTCTACGAATACTCTCAACAAAAATCGAGAGGCTTTTACAAAGCCAACCTACGTTGCCTCAAAGAAGTGCGCAATCCTCAAGAACACTTGCCAAATTCTAGTTATTTCTTTTTTCTCTTATTATTTTTTTATTTTTTAGTCTTGTACCTTTATGAGTTTTTTTACCAAAAAGAGAAACAACTTGATTGTAGTTGGCAAGCTACAACAGAATAGTAAAAGCATATTATTTAGGCCTCCGAGCAAAACTAAATTGGAACAACCTAAAAAGAGATAAGATAAGAAAATTTATCCAGAAAACCAAAATAAAGGTAGTTAATGATGGCCTGACCGCCATTTAGTTAGTTACCAGGTCTAAACAAATATTAAACAATCTATTTGAAAAAGATCGAAAAGTAGAGTCGTTGAAATCTTGGTAGAATTTCTGAAGGAAGCGATGGAGAGTCGCATCAATGTCTTCTAGGTCACCTTGGGCATTATTCTATTTAACCAGATGTTCAACATTCAAGGCTTTTGAGGCTAGGAGATTGTTGATTTTTGCTACAATCATGGTGAAAGCTTACTCTTCTCAAGCTACTAATTCTAAGCACCTAGCTTTAATCTCATCCAACCTCTTGTTGAGATTTATGAGCCCTTCTAAAACACCAGCTACTTTAGTTTTTAAGACTTTCTACTCCTCTATCATGCATTGGCGAGCAACCCAAATTGTTTTTAGCTCCTCTGTGAATAAGGTCATAATAACTAGAGTCATATCCATATTCAAGAATAGTTGTACTTTTAGGATAGCGGCCTTTCAACATCTCAAACTCCTTGGTAAGTTCTTTGTGGTAACAAGATAAAGAAAAGGTCAAAATGAGGTGGTTGATGTCCTTCGCGATGATCTCGAATAGCTTTCTACACCTCTCCATCAGGACTTTAATGGTCCCCTAATCAGGGTCCTCACAATCACATTCAACTCTTCAAGAGGATGATAGAAAAGCTAGACAACCTGTAGAACCACCTACTTTTTTTTTTCTTCAATAGTCGTCAAGCTTTGGAAAGATTAGCTCGCTCATGCTATTGGATGGTTTCTTGACAGTCATGGCTATAGGGCTCTAGAAGAAAAGTAATACATAGGCATTAATAATTAAACAAAGAAAGGCATGCACAAAGAGGAAGTGCTTACTTGGAAAAGCAATAATGCAAAATTTCCTATAGATCCTAGAGCAAGAGCATGCCTTTTTTGCCAAGCAAACAAGGAAGAATGTAATTGGAAAAATGAAAACCTACAAGAAAAATGAGAAGTAATGTCACTTTTACAATGTCAACATTGGATGCCCCACCTTTTCTTCTTGCTAGAGTGAAGTTTTGTTTTAGTAGCTTTAAATGACGGCTTAGGAGAAGTAAGTAGAGAAGAAAGGAATTGAGAAATTCGCTTTTGGCTTCCTAGTTCATCACACCATGATGAAGAGCACCAAATGACTCATTGGCGCCCTCCAAAAGTGCTATCTTCAAAGAACAGCAGAAAGAGTCTACCATTGAGATTACTAGAAGAAAAATCCTCAAATGCTAGCTAATCAAGCACCTCATAGCTCTCTAAAAAAGAGCCACGTTACCTTTAATTTACTCCACTATTTGGCTGGTATTAGAGTGACTTCAATGAGAAAAAACTTGTTTGGCACATTTTTTGTGGTTTGGGTTGTGTTTTTCAGTGTCTTTAGTGTCTTCAATTTTAAGTCTTTGTATATTTTTGTTTTTTTGTTTTTTTTTTGTTGAGTTTGAAGTCTAGGAATAAACCTCAAGGCTAGCCCAATGACTTGGGACCAATGAACAAGATAAGAGGTAAGGAGAACATACTATAGAAAACTAGTCATGGTAATAAGTTCAGATAATCCAAAGCCTCACCCCAGACCAGTCCTAGATGGGGCGGGTACCTGGTCCAGGGTGGGTTGCAATTTTTACTAAACCCGCCTCAGATCCGTCCCATTTAATAATAAATAATTAAATATATTAATATATACATATAAATATTAGTTGAAACTTAAAAATTTATTACTCTTTTTATGGAATTTTCATCCAAGTTTGGCATCTCATGAACTAATTTTGGTTAGATTTCCTATTACAATGAGTGAATCAAGTGGAAAAAAGAAAAAAAACAAAAAAAATTAAAAATCGGGTTAAATGGGTTAAACCCATTGGGTTCATAGCCAAATGGGAAGTGAGGCAAGGCGGGATGGGTTTTGGTTACAACAATTGCCATGCAGGGTGTGTCCCACAGGGCGGGTCCTAGGTCAAACCAAACTTGCGCCAAACCCACCATGTTACCATGCATATAGGGAACAAAGTTTGGTCACTAGCCCTTGATTCTATGGTGCTCAAGGAACCAGTGTTTCATGACCACTCATGGTCAATTTTGTCTTTTGAGTACATTTTGCCTAATTAAAAGGTTATTCCTTTAGTAATCATTAGGAAGGAACATTAAATTAGATAGCTTAGTTTTTCTTCTTCTTATCAAGTGTTTGCATAAGTCATCTGATCAAATATTGATCATCAACATGCTATTGTAAGAAAGGCTAAAATTCTTCATGGGTCTCATAGATTTCCATCAAGCTTCAAGAAAAGGTGGTAGTTCTTCACTTGGTTCGGGGAGTTTTCTTTCTTTTTAGTGATATTTTGTTTGATTTGTATTGATTATACATTTGATTATGACAGAAATTATATGTTAACTTTCTTTTCTTGAATATTGGGTTTTGAATGTTTTGAATGAGGAATTCATGTTTCTATTTATGAATCTCATGTTGATATTTGTGGATTATTATCTTAAGCTTAATGCCTAACTAAGATTGATCACCTTAGTTTAATATTTTTTTTTTTTTTGTTGGTTTGAGACTAAGAGGTGATAATTGACAATTGATACCTAGCAATAATTAGATTTTGTCAATTTATGAGATGAAGAGATAATTAGTACAACTATCTACTCTTATAGGATGCACTCAAAACGTTCCTTACACTTTTTGCATAGGCACGAGCTTGGGATTTGAAGTTGTAGCTATCTATACATGAAAAATCATGCCCAATTTATTTACAGATGCATGATGTGGGTGGCATTTGAATGATTCCTTCATTCTAAATTTAAGATTTCTTTAATTACATTATTTTTGTAGTCGTACGTTACGATAGGTTATACTTCCTATTTTTATTCTATTTTTATTGTGTTTTAGGTTTTCTAGATAGTATAAGTAAGGAAGATAAAATACTCAATCACACCCCCTGTAGATACAATCTTTGACTTATTGAGACTATATTAAAACTTCAACCCTTGCATTTGCAGTTCACCTTGCTTTCTTTTGAGTTTGATTGGTAAATTTGAATGTGTTAAGCATTTTGTTTGATTGCATATATATGTATATATATAGTTCTAAAGATAAGCATGAGTGGTGGTAGATCAACGCTACATTAGGAGTGATAACATAGTCAACCTAGGAGCAAGCAATGATATGATTGTGAATTAAGTTGCGGGGATGAGATCACCACCTTTAAAATGAGCAATCTAATGATGATTACCTTTAGGGAGTAACTAATTTGATAGTTGAAGGGCTATTGATGGTGATTTAGAAAACTTGATAAAGAAGCATGCCAAGCCCTGAGGTCACATTACCAAATAATAGGTTGTGAAGAGTAGATCCTATCACATTTAATGATCGTGATTTTTAGAAAGTAAATGAAAGCCTCATGATAATCTAATGATTATAACAATTACTATAAAAATTTCTGATAAGATTCTAGTGGAGAATGGCAGCTCAAGAACCATTATTTTTCTTAGTACCATAAGGAGAATAGAATTGGATGTCATCACCATCCATCTTGTGCATACATCATTGATGGGACTTAGAGATTTAGAGGTTGTATCTCTAAGAAGTTATTAATCTATCTATTTCCAATAATATTGAACCTCATAGGAGAATGATAATGCTCAACCACCTAATGGTAGACTCACCATTCATTTTTAATGTTATCTTTGGAAGTTTTCTTAACATGTTATATGTTGTGGTCCCAAATATCACCTAAAAATAAAATTCACTACTGAAGGTGGTGTTAGTGAGTCTATTGCTGTTAGAAAATGGAAAGTTATTGCTACAACATCTCAATTTGTATGGCCATAAACTAATGGAGAGGAGTAATCATGTAATGAAGGAGATTGCCTCATAAGAGATTTCCCAAATACATGATGAGGGATCTAGTAAAATCAAAAAAGCTAAGGATACATGAGTAAATCATTTGATCATAAGACAAGAGAGCTCTTCCTTGGGTAACTCAGAAAGTAACTGAAATGAGCTCACAAATAAATTCAACGCTAGATAGATTTTCTAAGAAAGAATTATGATACTTTTGCATAGAAATCATTTAATTTTGAGAAAAAAGATCCTGAAGCGATCATGCATCTCCTAAATGTTGTCCCCCAAACTAACCTATCAAGTAAAAGAAGAGAATTTTGGTGTTAAAACAAATAGAATAATTAAAGAAAAGTGATATTGGAAGTAGATATGTGGTTCAGGCAAGTAATAAAAAATGGCACTCTAATGCAATCATAGTACCCAAGTCCATGGACAAATGGAAGATATGCACATATTTCAAATATTTCAACAAAACATGCCTAAAAGAGTTGTATCCCTTACCTTGAGTTAGCTTCATAGTCAAATCAATTGTAAGATGTAGCATGATGTATGGACATCAAGGGTATCATCCAATTTTTATGGCAATAAAATACAGCTACTTTTTTCACTATCGAGAAGGAAATATATTCTTATAATGTGATGTATTTTGCTTAAATATCTACTTAAAAATTGGTCAACAAAATCTTTTAAGGAGTGCTTACTTATGGGATTGTTTTTCATTTGTCATTTTTCGAGATAAAAGTTGAGAATTGTGTTGTTAGAGAAATAAGAATAAGAATTGGATATGTGATTGGTTATGAGAAAAAGTATAATGATAGTGGTTGATGGTGATTGGTTATGAGGAAAAATACAATGATGATCGTTGATGTGATATATAGGTGAATTGATATAAGGTTATAGATGGTTATAAGATTTTCTACAAGAAATATTTTTTAGAAGAAGAAAGTTTGTGAGATATATTTGTTAGAAGAAGAATATTTATGAGATTTGAGAGTTGTAGTTTTAGGTAGAAAATGGTGTAAAAAAATTCAAAGTTGAACAAATTAAATAATTATAAGTACTTAATTTTAAAAAATGATTAATTAACTATTGAAAATAATTTTCATTAATATTTTATTTTTTAAATTTATAAATTTATAAAGTAAAATTTACAATATCAATTGCGCATAATTAGAATTTAATTTGTTGCTACATTTAAATTAACAAATAAATTTTGTATTATACATACTTAAAATTAAATAGTTTTTAATTATAGATTAATGCTTTTAAATTTTTTGGTTTTCAATTTTTGAAATTTATAAAACAAAATGTATGAATTTTAAGTCATAAATTACATATAATTGAAATTTAAATTTTTTGCCATATTTAAACTAAAAAAATATTTTTTATTATACATATTTATTTTAAATTATTTCTTAATTAAATAATTAAAAAATTGTTTATTAATATTTTGTATGTGAATTTATAATACTTAAAATAAAATGTACGAATTTTATTATTTCAATTACACATAATTAAAACTTAAATGTGAAATGAGAAGAGATGGGGGTGGGAGAATGGTTGCTTCAAGAAATGAGAAAATAAATTTTGTATTATTTTATTTAACTTAAATAATTGTTAATTGTAAATCAATTCTTTTAAAATATTTTGGTTTCCATTTTTGAAAATTAGAAAATAAAATGTACAAATTTTAAATTGTAAACTTCACATAATTGAAATTTAAATTTTTGGTCATATTTAAACTAAAAACATTTTTTTATAAGTACTTATTTTAAATGATTGTTAATTATATATATTAAAATAATTATTTATTAATATTTTGTTTATGAAAATTTATAGTACTTAAAATAAAATGTATGAATTTTGTTGTTTCAATTACACATAATAGAAACTTAAATGTGAAATGAGAAAGAGATGGGGTGGGAGAATGGTTGTTTTAAGAAACGAGAAAATAAATTTTGTATTATTTTATTTAACTTAAATATTTGTTTATTATAAATCAATTCTTTTAAAATATTTTGGTTTCCAATTTTTAAAAATTATAAAATAAAATGTACAAATTTTAAATTGTAAATTTCACATAATTGAAATTTAAATTTTTTGTCATACTTAAACTAAAAACATTTTTTTTACATATTTATTTTAAATGATTGTTGATTATATGTATTAAAATAATTATTTATTACTACTTTGTTTTTTGAAAATTTAAAATATTTAAAATACATATGATTTTTTTTGTTTCAATTAGACATAATTGATACTTAAATGAGACATTTGACAAAGCCCACCAACCAAGCACCCAGCGAGTACACATGAGTTGGAAGAATGGGCGTGTAGCAAGCACACAAGCACCAGAAGAACAAGTGTCTAGACAACTGAAGATCAGGTACCCAGGTGACAACCAAGCGCCCATTGAGCCGCTAGAAGCCTAAAGAATGGGTGTCAAGGCTTCTTCATGACAAAGACATGAAGTCTGACAATACTGAAATGTGCAACCATTACCCTACGTAGGGGTGACAATTCAAGTGACTTGAGTAGGTTCATGTCAAGTTAGGATCTAGTATAACATTATTTTCCTCAACTCGAGTCCAACCTAACCCAATGACAATCTAAAAGTGTTCTACCTTAACCTAACCCAATAAAAATTAGGTCAAGTTTGAGTCTGCCTAAAAGTTTTGATTAAAAACAAATAAGCTACAACCAACCCTTGTTCTCCTTACCTAAGAACTTGAAAGACTAATGTTGTGCTTGCTTGTGAGAAATTTTCTCACAAGCAAGCCCCAAAACATTTATTTTCCCTAAGCGTGTGATTGTTTGTGGAAAATAATTCCACCCCATAGAATTTTTAATAAAAAAGCTAGCTCTCTCTCGCTATCTCTTCTTATCTCTCTCTCTCGATCTCTATATCACCTACCCTCTTTTGACTCTAGAAACTTTTGGAGAAAGAATTTGGTGGGCCTCTCACAATTATTTCTCAACTCTCTCTAACTTTCTCAATACTTCATCTATCTCACAGAAAAAAATTAAAAAAGGTTGTGGGTTTTTTCTCGCCTCTTCTCAGCCCCCTCTCTTTATCGCCTACCATTTATCTCCGTCTTCAATTCTTCTATGAAAAGTTGGAGAGATCATGGAAAATTGAGAGAATCTCTAAGAAAAGGGGCAAAAATCTGGAGAAAATCTTGAAAGGTTATTAAGAGAGCTTGTTACTCCTACTGTTGATTGCATAAATTAAGGCCTAAGTTTTCATTCTACATCAATTTGTTTGTCCATTTGTGTCGGTTGTAGGCATATGTACATACAGACACCATGGGTCACACACACACCCCCTTCACCACAACACCCACACACATGCCATTCATTCAATTGTGTGCATTGTTTGATGGCGTCCTCTATCACCTCGTCGGAAAGTTTTTATTTTGCCTCTCCCCCGAAATGAACGAAGGTAATTTCCTCATTTTTTTTCATTCTTTCTCAATTTTGGTTAGCTGTGGTTGTGGGTTTGGGAGCAATAATCAGTAATCTTGCCATTCCTTTATGTTTTTAGTTGATTTATGTTCACAAATTTAATTTGATTCTCAAATATACAAGCACAACTTATGTAATTAAGGCTTCAATTTGGGTGTTATTGGGGCTATAATTGTTTTTGTTACTCAGATTTGATTTTTCCAACAAAAAATATGCTTAAAATATTTTTGTGTTAAAGGCTTGAATTTAGCTGTGAAGTTGTTTCTCCTAGTCCAGAAAGGTAGTGAAATAAACTAATTGAGGTTATGGAAATAAAGTCAGAAGACTTAGCTAAGTGAATGAGCAATTTTTGATTGATAATATATGAGAAAGTTTATGTCCTAATGTGTATATGAGAAGAAATTTCTTACGCAATTGACTTAGCTAAGTCTTTTTACCATTTCTGGAAGATAATATATTGTTTGGAATGGGTCTGTATGTGTGTGTATATGGGATGAAGTTTTGCTATTATAGACTTAGCAAAGTCTTTTCACCATTTTTGGAGTATACTATATGTGTTGTTGGTTATGTCTTTGTATATATGGGATAAAAGGACTTATTCATAGACTTTGGTAATTGTTTTCACCATTTCTGGAGGATCATATATGGGCTATTGGTTCAGTGTGTGTGTGTATGGAAAATGAGATTTATGACTTATTAACTTAGCAAAGTAGAGAAGTCATGACATGCTATTCCATTATATGAGGGAAATTTTATGCCGGTGTGTATATGGGATGAAAAATGAGAGTAATTGAATTGTATTGTTTGAGTTATACTTGCTTAGCATTTCATGGCATGAAATTTCTGTTTGTGTGTATATTAGGAAACTATCTTAGGCATCCCATTGTACTATTGAGGATAATAATTTCTGGAGCCATTTTGAGATAAGGATAGTTTGTTTAGTTATGGTCTACAGGTAATGGATTGGTTGTTTCAATTGAGGAGAAATTATATATATGCTATTTTTATGCCTTCAAGATTCCTATTTTGACTAAATGATTAAATGCAAAAGTGGAAAGAGGGACTGTTGGCATTTTGAATATTATGAAATTTTGGTTTTTACTTTATACCACAATGGTATTAGTAGATTCTTATTTATATCAATTGGTTTGAGGTTTTTTGTAAAAAGATGAGAAAAATTGAGCAATTGTTTTTTTGGTTTCCCTTGCAATTTGTGAACTATGACATCCCTATTGAATCAATCTGAGAGGTTCTTATATGCTATGTCTTTTGTAATCATAGTGTTATGAATTTTAAGGCATGTTGACCTAAGAAGTACACTCTTATTTTATTGTTGTAAATGTTTGTAAATTTTTTGAAATATGTTTTATGTGGTTGAGAAATTATGTTATCTTTATACTTTCATGTATGTTAAGTAGATTTGCTTGTATGTTCTCACTCTAAGGTTTACCATACTTAAGTTGTACTTATGTTTTATTTGTAGTTGTACATTGGTGGTAAATTAGATGTAGTTAGTTGTATTATGTAGCTATTTTAATTTTATTATTTGACCATGTATACACTACATTAGAAGAGGAACCACACTTAAGGTTTCCTGGCTATGAGTGAGGAAGTAAGTCATTCCCTTGTGGTCATCTTTAGGACATATGTACGGATTGGGAGATAATCATTCCCACTGGCCTGATTTCTATAGATATGTCTTGGTGGATATATCTATAGTATAAGGCTTTCATGTTTGTACCCCATGTGATTAGGTATATTAGATATTGTTTTATGTGGTTTAAAGTTGGTTGTGGCCCTCATTCCATACCTTTTGTATTAGTTTATTATTTATTATTGTGCAATGTATTGAGTAAAGGCATTGTAACACCCTTGAAATTCAGCATTTTTCTGAAATAAGGATCTAAAATTTAAGATATTGATTAATTGAATTTTAAAGATAAAAAAATAAATAAAAAGACTTGATTGCAAAAATTTTGAAAGTTTTGGGGTCAAAGTGCAATTAAGCAAGACTTGATTTGATCACATTTTTAAAAAATTTGGGGGTTTGCATGGAAATATTTATGGTCATATAGGTTAATGTGAGACACTCACCTAGTCTAGGGGCCAATTTGAAGAGCTGGCAGATTTTGAAGGATTTAATTGAAGAATGCTAAAACTTTCTGAGTTTAATTTGAGAACCTAGAAAAGTTCATTATATATATGTCAATTTTACATTTCAACTCCTATTCTTTCTTCCTTCTTCTTTCTGTGACCACACTCACCACTTTTGGTGATCTCCTCCGACAGCTGGTCTTTCTCCAAGCTAAACCAATTAAAATATTCCCCCCAATCTTAACTACACTCACACACCACATGCACAGCGGCACATATGGTGAGTCACCAAAAATTGGAAGCTAAACTTAGTAGCGGTGGGTCTTAACAGGTGACGATGGAGCTATAGCCAAAACTCATTTCTGAGCATAGATATTGGAAGCTCTCGACATAAGGAAGCTAAAAACACCTTTGCATGAGAGATTGGTGCCGCGGTGGCAATAGAGAATGCTGATCAAAGAATGATGGCAAGAGAAACCCGATTGAAGTTTTAAGCTTGATTGAAGGTGATTTTGCCCTTGGAACTTGAAACTGATAGTGGCATTGGACTCAGGAGCTTGAGAGGAGCATTCTGGTGGTGACATTGGTTTACTCTGGTGGTGGTTGTGGCAGAGAGGTAGTTTTGCCTCCTCAATGCAACAAACGCATCCGTGTGTTTGGTTTGTGGTTTCAAAACTTTGGTAGCCAATCTTGGAATTTAATAGGTTGTATCTTGATATATATATATATATATATGATATATTGTACTTTACCTTTGGAAGCTTTGTATTTCATGCCAAGATTGAAGATATGGGTAATTGATATATATATATATATATAGGTGTGTATGACTCCCATGCAATGAGAATATTCAATTAGTGGACCTAGACATGTCATGCTAAATGCTAAATTTGGATTTAATAATTGTACTAAGTGATTAATCTAAATTGAGGATTATGTAATGTAAGAATAAGTGGCATTTGATTAAGATTAATTTCGTAGGGATTGGACTACTTTGTGTGGATTATGATGATGATATGATAATACTTTGTAATTAAAAATGAGATATCATGTTATTTTTGGAACCGATATGAACCATCATGGCTAATTCTAGAATAATCGGTTTATTAGAGTACTTTGTGTACATAGTACCTCCTAAACCTATATTATCGTGTTGATTGATGAATTAGTAATTTTAGAATGCTAACGATGTAATTATAGAAAGCTATTAAAGTTGAATGAGAATTTTAACTATGGAAATACTCTTTTGATTAAGTGATGAAGAAGTGGAGCTGATCAATAGCTTGCTGGCTGTGGTAACACTTTTGAGACTACGATGGTGAAGGTCTGCTATCCTAGCCTTGCTATACTTGTATGTTCTTGTGGCATAACCCCTGTGAGGGTTAACTTGCTTGATTGTACTTGCTCATTTTATTGAGGTCTATACTTGATTGTGCACTTGTTCATAATCAATTATTTGACTTGTAAACCCCTATGAGGATTAGTACTTATTTCCACTCTATTGAGTTAGTTCTTGCTTGTTCTAGCACCCAAAACTCCCTTTTGTCTAGTTTGGTACCTGTCTTAATCAATATATATCTTGATCAGTACTTGTCACTATTTGGTACTTGTTTTCATCTTAAATTGTTATCAAATGCCTTGCCGGCATACTGGCTTGTTTGTATCATGTTATTTGGCAAGTTGGCTTGTATGTACTTGCTAGTCATTCATTTATTGCCGCATTGGCAAATCTAATTGCTTAATTGGTACTTGTTGTACTTGCATGGAGATAGTACTTGGATCGAGTACTAATCCTATGCGGAATGCTGGGATACCAGGGACACGCCTTATAGTTTGCCTGGGTGTCCATAATACGCTAAGTAACTTGCTTAGATATCAGCAGTACGCTAAGCAATCTACTTAGGTATCTACAATGAGCCATATAGTCTATATAAGCACACCAATTGTATGCCAAGCATCCATAGTATGGTAAAGTACTTGTATAACTGGTATAAGGAGATTTCGGTATATAGGTTCATTCTGATTTGTTGGACTGTATATTATGTTCGGGTTTATTTTGTTCTGATTGTACCTCAATTGTTTTTGTTTTGCTCTTGAAATAACAAGGACGGTGTAGTTTCTTGGTCTAAATCAAGCTGTTGTAAATGCCAAATGAGCCGTCTGTATTCTCTCTTACTTGTGATTGATTGAGACGCTCTACATATCCTGCGTAAGATTGGTTGAGATGATCCTGAGCCATTCGAGCCAACAATTACAACCCCGAGTTAGTACCTACTAGAAGTTTTGAATTTGATATCGTTTGCTATTCGGACATGTTATTGCCTACCTATTGAACTTGTTACTATGGTCTTACTTGTTCTTGATATGTTTTTGTATTAAATATTAATTGACGATCTATTGGATTGATTTTCCCTTGACAAATCCCTATTATTCTTAATTAAGAATATCTCTCACTAAGTCCTTTGGACTTACCTTCGCAGACAAGACTAAGTGATAGACATGGAACTCTAGCTTGGGCTGAAGAGAATATACAATTTGTAATTGAACAGGCGCTTATGCATATGTACGGGATCCCTTGAATGCTAAGATTGGACTAGAGACATTGTGATATGTCAAATTTGATTTTGAGAAACTGAGGCTTGTATATACTTTGTTGGGTATTCAGGGGTTGAACTCTGGTATATATATTGTGATTGATAGGTTGAATTTTGCCACTATTTTTGATAAGTTAAGTTTGAAAAGTTCGTTATGGGCCTATTGATTGTATTATGAGTTGAGATTTAAGTTTGAACTGGAATGGCGCCTCAACTTAAATGCTATCTCGAGAAGGGGTGCTATGAGCATTTTGCATTTCACTCATGTTCATGTCCTCAGGTCTTCGCACTATTATACTATCCAGGTTGCATTTGATTCCTTGCTATGTATTGCATTAAGTTAGTGCATATTGTGCATTGCATATGCATTGTTGACTACAAATTATAATTGTAGTCAACCTTATTGAGGGTGACAAATATTAATATTGATTTAGGTTTTTAACATAAGTGAATATAACTATATATTTGTGTTCCACAATAACCCAAATCGGACATTTAAAAATCTAGTTTAACAAATAATTTTACACACTTTTTTGGGCAACTAGATGGTGCATGTAAACATATTCGGACCATTGCAATAATATTTTATTTTTTTGACGGAAAACACCTTATGAGAAATAAATTATAGTGTATGATATTGATTGAAATATACCAAATCAGTATGTTATAAATTCACTTAGTGTAAGACAATATTTGATAATTAGAAAATCCAAATATGAGAAAGGATGAATGCTATTTTATAAAATTTAATAAAAAATAACAATTATCCATTTGGCAAAGAACGAGTAAATTATCATGGTTAATGCACACACTCATAATTAATATTTATAAATTTGTAAATTTCAATAATGTACTTGCAACTTAAACTAATAGGACTAAAAGCAATATATATTGTTTGTTAATGAAATGATATATGCATACTTTAACTTTATCACATGTGTTTACAAATTTTTACGTCATAGTTAATGAGATTGGAAATATAAACTAGAACTCGATTTCTATATTAATTCTTAATATTAAGTTTAAGAACACTATCATTATAAATTTCTTTGAAATAAAAATATTAATAAATATAGTGCAACAATTTAATACATTATCAATAAAAAAACTCGGATACTTCTCTATTATATGTATTATAATTACTTAACTTAATATATAAAGAAACAAGAAATTATTTTTTGACTATTTAAAAATCTTAGTATTTTAAATATAGTTAACGACATTGTAGTACATATTAAATATTTACTCATACTATTAAATATTTACTCTATGATCAAATATTTAATATTTATTTAAATAATATACACAAAGAATATATCTTTATTATATATTAATAAATAAATAACAACCTTTTAATGGAATAAATATAGTACTATCTTAAACATTTGTAAAGAATATTTACTACATATTTGTAATGTTGAATATAATTATCGAATTACTAGTTGAAGTTGCTTTGAGGTGGAGGGTCAAGTATTTCAGTTGATTCAAGTGATTTCGGGCTTGAGATCTGTAACCACGAACACATGTCAACTAGCCGAGAGGCCCCCGGCTAAGGCACTCTGACGCTCAAGTTAGTTCCGGTAGATCGGAGAATAAAGATAGTATGTAGTGAATAATGTAAATGACATTACCTTGAGCGTGATGATGCTTATAGTATTTATAGCTTGTTGTGGATGTGATTTTACCCAAGTACCCTTATCAGGTATACTTGGTTTTTCCCATGACAGGGGGTTGGGAGTCATTCTTTATACAAATTTCGGTACTGTGCCAGGTGGTGCAATATCCTATTTTCCCAGATAACCATGCTAGTAGGAGCACGTCCCTGCTAGAGTTGTTGGCAGGGTTGTCAGAGTTGTTGGAGTTGTTGGCAGGGGTTACATCAGTTGCCACGTGTCACCCATGCCGAAGGGTTCGACCTGTCCGATTATTCCTGGAGGACGATTCATGTCGATCGGACTTGAATGCTAAAACTTCTGAAGTGGCCCTTAGTCGATACAGGTCGACCATAGGGCTTACCAATTGAGGTCGATATAGGTTGACCAGATAGATGTGCTTTTGGGCTTCATAGGCTGTTTCGTTTGAGGCTGGGCCTGTTGAGCCCATTGGATTATCCCGTATCATGTTGGGCCTCATGGGCTGTCTCATTTGAAGCTGGGCCTGTTGGGCCTATTGGATTATCCCATATCACTAGTATATATGCAATATTTAATATATTACTATATACTTAATATATATTTAATAAATATTCATGAATATGTAATTATTATATATTAATAAATTAGCAACTAATTTTTTTATGGATAAATCGAACTAGTGTAAATAAATTTATTTAAATAATATAAATATATATATTTATATTAGTTTTTTTAAATGAATAGAAATTTTATATGTATTAATATTTAATGAACTATTTTTTTGCCGGATAAATACTTAACCATATTATGGTATGGTTAAATATATTGAATATATATTTAATAATGAATATGTGTGAATAAAAATTTAATATGTAGTAATAAGAGGTTAAAAATTTTTGAAGAGAAAAATGTCAGCCGGCGTTAAATATATTTAACGAATGTGTAATATATATTTAATATTTAATTTTTATAGATTATTTAATATACATTAAATATTTAACATTTACCATATATTAAATATTTATTATATGAATGATAACTTAATACATACTCCGAAATAATTGACTATGTGTAATGAAAAACTATCATACTATGTGAAATCTATTAACAAATATTTAATATTTATTTAAAATTTATTATATGAATAAATATTTAGTATATATACATATGTATAATTAATATACATGAAGAATAGATATTTAAACTATATTACCAAAGAATTAATAAAAATTTGACAAGCACCTATGTAACATATATTACTTAATACATATGTAATATATATTACTAATAATTAATATATTAATAAAATAATTAAAATTGTATATTCAAATTTAATTTACTTAATTCATTTACGTAAAGAAAAAGTGTACCATAATTTATATCAAACATGCATGAATGAATTTAAATTACATTTCACCTTGGAGGTTAATATGTCATCACTTTTAGGCATTATTACATTATCTGTTATATAGTTAAATTTAGGTCAAAGGTCATATGGTTGTGTTATGTCATGATTTGTTTATTATTGTTTTATCATAATTGTGTTGTTTATACTTGGTCATAGCATTTTAATACAATATTGGTGAGCTGCTGCACTAGTTTATAGTTTTACATTGCATCCAACTTCAATAAAGAACATCTTGTTGCATATAAATGGAATCAAGTTCACAGTATAGTCAACATAGCCATGGTGAGGATGCTATGTGGACTAAGCAAAATGAAACAGCCTTTATCATGCTTGTGTATGATGCAGTCTTAAAAGGTGGCATATACGAAGTGAAATTCTCCCCTTTCCAGTGGATGGACATGATGGTAAAGATGGAAATGACATGTTTGAGCTATACATATTTTGTCAAACAACTTCAAGGGAAAAGTCAGAGATTCAAAGAAAAGTGAAAGAGGTACCATAGATTACTTACTACTGATACAGGCTTGGGATGGGACGACAAGAATATGGTCCCAACGGCCTCAGAGGAGTGTTGGGTGTATTGGATAGTGGTACATGTGTTAGTTTGCATATATTATAGCGCTACTCAGAGAAATTAGTCACACACACTTAAATTAACATTACCATTACTAAATTTTCTCTTCGAATGTAGGCTAATCCTAGAGATGCATCTCTTTGGTCAAAGCCCTTACACCACTACAGAGAGCTTATAACCATTTATGTGCCTACTACTGTTATGGGTCGGATGGCGAAGGCGTCAACCCAAGGCACAGTGCCATGGGGTGAACAATGCGAACGAGAGGATGACTAATTAAGGATTGATTTAGAGGCCACCCCAAACATAAGAGATAATTTTGATGACACTAGGTATTCATTATCTCTGGCGTCCCAGGTCCTTTACCTTCATTCTAGGCCAACCTCCTCCACCTCCATGTTCTCACACTAAAAAATAAAGTCACAATCCGGCAGTTATATTTGCCATGTGCTCTTTCACTCAAGCTAATGAGACCATCACCTCATAGAGTGATCCTACCTCTGTGATCATGGTGGAGATGTGTGTTTAAAAATTGAGCGAGATTCCTAACCTGCCCGATGACTTATACTATATTGTTCTTACAAAATTGGAGAACCCAACCCATCATAGGATATTTTTTGCCCTCCCTCCTAAAAATAGGCATGGCAACTTGGAAAAGCTTTTGTGATTGTCTATTCCCTAGTTTATCTGCCCATATGCTATGCTATTATGATGTTTATATAAATACTTTTCAATTGCTACTTTTTTTAGTTATGTTATAATTTTTATTTATTCATGTTTTACTATGTATGTACTTGTTTTATCTATAATATCTTTCATCTTTAATTAGTTTGCTTACTTGTTGGAGTAATAGTAATTCTCTAACTTGCCAACCAGTAATTTTTTAAATTTTCTTGGATTGAAATTTTGGTAGGAATTGATGGTGAAAACAGTAGAAGTATACCTAATAATGTGGTGGATGATGTGTTCGATGACATGCAAAATGAAAATACTATCATTGCTAAAAAAAAAATCTAAACCATTCATTCGAGAGTTTTTTATACTTGTACCAGGCGTCTCTCTGCTCCCTTGCGAATCAATTGAGAATACCATTCAAAGATTCGTGATATCAAAGCATGGATTATTTGATTGAGCTATTCCAAGGACACAAGTATTGATTTTTTGAACAATTGAAGATGAGTATGCATGCCCTCTGTGGTCAGATAAGAGAACGTGACCTAATTGCAGAACACCATTGTAGTCGGATTGTGATTGAAGAGAGTGTTACTGTATTAATTTAAGCAGTTGCCATGCACCACCGGCACAAAAATAGTGACGAGAGATTTCAACATTCCAATGAGACTAATCACAGTACGTGAAGCTTGTATGTGATGCTCTATGTGGATGCTAAACTTGAGTATATATAGCCTTTAGATTTTAATTTGATGTCGAACTACATATGACATAACATAAACTTGTATCCGTACTTTAAGGTATGTCTGCACTTTTTTTTGTTGCATGTCAACTATATAGTTATGTAACTTGTTGTACCATTTTCATTAATAGGATTGCGTGGGGGGGGCAATTGATGGTGCCATTGCATACGCATGGGTGCTCGCAAATAAGCATAGTGCATATAGATGTAGAAAGCCTTTTGTTCATGCAAAATATCATGGCAGCTTGTGATTTCAACCTTATGTTCACATTTCTCCTCACCGGTTGGAAAGGTAGCGCCAACAACACTAGAGTTTTTCTTAATGTACTACCCAACCTAGAGTATAATTTTTCTTGACCTCCTATAGGTGATTTTACAATAGATGCCAAGAACCCAATAGTTAGTCTATCTTATATTAATTAACTAATGCACGATAATTATAAATTATTTATAGGTAAATACTACGTGGTTGATTCTGGATACACAAACTTTTCTGGTTTCATGTCACCATATAGAGGTGAATGCTATCATATTCTGGAATGGTTTGGGGCAAATCATGGACCTCATACAATGAGAGAAATGTATAATCGCCGCCATGCCACGATCAGGAACCATATCGAGTGATGCTTTGGCATTTTGAAGAAGTGCTTCCCAAGTGTCCAAGGTATGATGCCCAATTTCCTTGTGTCCACGCAATCTGGAATTATGGTTGCTTGTTACGTAATTCACAACTTTGATGTACAATATGATATCTTTGATAAGTATACTGACCTAACTACATAGATGAGGATACCCAAGCATCTACACAACAACAAGCGAGAATTGTTGATATGTCTTAAAAAGCCATTTAGGAGCAAAATATACTACGTGACTCTATTGCCTAACAAATATGGAATGATTGTAGATGCAATTAAACATCATTTACTTACCTTGGACTTGTGTTGTGCATTACGGATATGTTAAGTTGCTACTTTAGTATTATTATCTATCTTACATTGTAAACGTATGTTGGATATCTCATGTTATTCTTGGATCTTCTTTTAACGATTTGAATGTTTGATAATGTGAGTGGTAGGGAGCATGGATCATGTGCTACCCAATATGATGTGTTAATATATGTTTCTTTTGCTTGACATTATTTTATGTATGAATATCACAATAAAATACTTATTTGTAGTGAAGTTTAATTTAATATGAATCAGCTACTATGGTGCCTGCACTATATCCTATGTGCTCTTGTTGAAGAGACTCAATGCTATTATACATTGCAAAGACTGAGAGGAATTATGGTCATTGGTTCTACACATGTCCATTGCATGGAAACCACTAAGGCAACTTCATTTGGGCAGAGGATTGTGAACATTATTCCCAATCTCTCACTCACATTCACGCACAAGTGCTTCACATATGCATATATCTTCTACCACTTCATCTTATATACCTATAGCTTTACGCAATGGTGCTCTCTCTATGGGTCCAAGCAACATGTTTACATCGATTGGTAATTCTGGACATGCACAACATCATCTTACTACTTTAGTTGGATGGATGATATGCGCATGTTGTAGATGCACATGCATTTTGTTTGTATTTGTTATTATCATATTGCTCATATTATTCGTTTGTATTTTTGGCTCTTGTTGGTGATAATTTTGTACTATATAATACATAACAATAAAACATTGCACATTTTGCTGAACTAATGCGAGTATGTGAATGGAATATGAAAAACTTTATTCTACTTTTTCATGACTATAATATGTGTGTAGCACAATGTTAGTGATGTTATTGAACATAATTAATATCTTGTAGATATTATTTCTTTATTAACATAGACAACCACACTTGCTTGTTTCATTTCATAGACTAGCATATACAAACATTGTGATATTGCAATAATTTAGTTAGTGGTACATTCCAAGTATGCCAGGTCATTCGCATAACTAGTTGATGGATGAGTTTTTTCGTGATCTATCTGGACTGAGGCAGAGGAAACAAACTTGATGTGTCTTAGTATGATTGCTGTGAGTACCTATGACCTATCCAATCGAAGCATCATGCTATCTTTGTGCATTGATATTTCAGTACAGTTGCCTCGTAAGTTTGGGAGCAATGTCACAGCTCTAGCAATATTACTCATTTGTTGAGTGCATAGAGATTCTAGGAGTGCATCACAACTTCACTACTAATATAGTGATGTTTGACATACAATATCGAGGGCATATTCAGTATGTATATATTTTGCTCTTATTATATGTCATTATACTATGATGTATACATCTAACACCAAATATATGATATACTAATGTATATGTATCACTATCTTAACACTCCAATAAGGTGTTATTCATGAACATTTTTTTAACACTTTTAGGAGACCACCAGGCAACGACATTTTCGAGTTAAAAGAGAGCCATCGTACATCCAGCTAGGGTATATTTTCACTTACGCACATGCAATCGATTTGGATGGTCATGAGGGAGAGGTTGTCTTGCCAATTGTCATATCAAACTCCACTGATGATCTCATCCTGCCTCCACGTCTCCCACTTGTGGTTGTACTGCCACCCCATGTCCCACATGCTCCTGCACGTAATCATCCATGATCGATACAAATTATTCAAGTGAGTGACTCATAAAATAGCACGGATGTCAATTATTCATATGAGGCTCCATATGACAATGCTGGTAGGTCACCCTCAGCTGATGCTCTTCTTCCAGGTGGACATGGGGGATGGTTAAATGACTAGGTCAGTATATTCAGCCCCATGGTGTCTGACTGCTTATTATTATATTTCTTATTTTATTATGGCTTTGCTTTATGTATTTTTATTTAAGCACTATTGTTCTCTATATTATGTAATACTTTAACAATATGTGTTTCAATTAGGATTTCGCTTGAAAATTTATTATGTGCTACATAAAAATCCCTTCCATCACTCGTGTGACATTTTTTGTACTAATTACATGGTTTACATATCAGTGAAAGGTAGATGTGTACCTATACATAAAATCAAATTGTAGAAATTTATATTTCACACACACACACACACACATCAAAACGAATTTGAGTGCAATTGATTCATTTACTTATAATTAATTCAGAAAAGATAATTACATTCTAGCAAAATCTTTTACTATTTATATAAATGTACTCAACAGTACAAGTTAAAAATATATTATATATGCGCATATAATAATATGTATTTTAACATTAAAAATCTTCATTTGCACAATAAAATTAAAGTATTGTATTTTGCATTTTTTATAGAAAATTATTTACATATTTTACACTTATATGTCCAAATTATTTTTTTGATATTTAAATAGAAATTTTTTTATATTATAATGAGTCACAATTATATTTTATTATTCAAAGATAAAATATTTTACAATATAGTATGCGAACACATAATATAATATTTTAAATATAATCAACTTTCTCAAAATTTCATTATACAAAGGTGTAACGTTGTTTACACTTTATACGTTTTTACGAAGTTAATAAATAAATTATTAAATTAATTAAATATTAAATATTAAATATTAAATTTCATTATAGATTAATGGATCTTTTAGATAATATTAAATTAATAAAATGTAGTCTACAAAATTTTATACATAAATAGTATAGAATATTCCTTACATAAAATAATAAAAAAAAAACTCATCACCAATCACCATCTCTTAAAATTTTTCTCATACAAATTCTTACAATCAATCACCACTCCACAAATTTTCCTAAACAAGATCTCACAACCAAATAACTTGTCACAAACAATCACCATATCATAACTCTCACATGTCACATCAACTGCATTCATTACATTTTTATTTTAAACAATCAATCCCTCATAAAAAAACTTCCAATCTCATAAACAAAAAAATCTCACTATTTCTTCTAAGAAATGGAAAATGAGAAACAAGAGCACAAGCAATTACAACCTAAAGGGGTCAGCTAAAGTTGAGGCCCTTGTGCTTGATCGAGGTCCAAGAGGCACAATTAAACTTCTTTTACAAGCATTCCTCTATTATTATTTTTGTGTAGCACCTAGTCACTATAGTTGGCTTTAGAGTGACCAAGCTAGGAAAATAGTGATCTATAGTTAAATGAAAAAAATCGAGCACATTATTTTATAAACTGGCTGAGTGGATATGATATAAACTATAAATCTTCATGCAAATTATCAAAAATAAAAGCTCTAAATACAAGCAAGGACCAAGAATTACTTGATCACAATGATACTATGATTTAGATGTGTCTATTAACTAAGATGAATTACAATATAAAGTTAATGAATTTTTTTTAAATAAAGATTTAGGATATATTAAATCAAATATGGAATTACAATCAAGAGTTTCATGAGCAAAATTAAAATAAGAAAGTACTTACTTTCCTTACAATACATTCAATTGTTGTAATTCTCCCAAAAGAAAAGAAAATAAAATAATAAAGGTCAATTTGTAGCTAGAGAACAATTGCCAAAGGCACATGGGGATGCTATTTTTGAGTTCCCATTAAACCAAAATTTGAAGCAAATTACAATGTTGAATAGGTACGTGTATCAAATTCCCGTCTCAACAAAATTTTTAGCCTTTAAGAGAAGCAACGGGCTAGGCCTATCCAGTGATCAAGTCCCCATTCAGCCAAATTTTGAGGTGGATTACAAACAAGTACATCTATCAAGCTCCCATCTCAGCAAAACAATTCAACATTTAAGAGGAAGCAAGCTCCCATTTGCAAAAGGCAAGGGTGGCATTCCACCTTGGAGCACAATTTGGCAGATTCAATTAGCACTCCAAATAAATAATCAAGATTCAAGTCTAGCACCCCAAAACAAGCTCCAGCAAAACCAATTAAGCATAGCTAGGTTGCAATCATCACATCCATCCCATCACCCAATTTCTGCTAAATATTCTAAATCTAAGCCTACTGAAATAGAACAATAAAGCAGCAACAACAAATTTAATTGATAAAGGGCAAAGGACAGCATAAACTTGGCCAAAATTGCAGCAAGATTCTGGACAAGTATTGGGGGATGAGTAAGAAGTCAAGTTGTAGTCCACAAAACCAAACCTACTACTCAGTGTCCACACATCCTAACATCAAATCAACAACATCAGAGAACAAGCCACCAATCAATTAAGTAACCAAAACCTTCATAATCATGATTCAAACCACTAGAACTCATTTAATATCCATGCAAAGCAAAGCCTATAGTTGAGCTCTCCATCCTCTATTTATTCTAGCGGCAATTTCCTTGGAAAAAGATTTAAATCTCCTTTCACACTTGCAAACTAGAAATTGTAAACAAATACACAGTACATGTTCCTATAGCAACTCAAAAGTAAAATTCAACTTAAATCTAGGTATGCATTAAGTAAATTCTGAGGACTTGCATTTGTCTAGAATGTTTGCAAGATCTAAAGGATTAATGCCATAAAGGTATAAAATAGTGGAATGTTCAACGAAACCAAGTACATTTTCATATGAGTGTCCAGATAAAATTCGACATAAAACCAATCCAAAAAACAAAGCATAATCCTAGTCCAAAAAATTATCCAACAAAATCCCAAATCAACATTTAAACTAGAAAATCTAATACTCAATTGCGAGTTACAACCATCAAAATTAGAATTTAAAATAAAATTTGAAATGCCTAAAATTTTAAAAACTAAATAGAATTTAAATATCCATCCATGTTCTAATCAAATTGCATAATTCATACGCAAAGTAGTTCAACTCTTTGCACTTTGCAGCTCCTCCATGCTACTTGCAGTCTCTGCTACTCCAAATCTAAAATAAAAGGGAGAAAAAAGTTAAAAAATGTTAAAAAAATTATAATTAATAAGCTAGCTTCAAACAATCAATTAAAAAATAGAATCATTGCATGTACTAATTCAAAGTTTTAAATTACTAGATGCATTCAAGGTAGGTAATTTGGTTTTTGGATTGTCATCATTGTCATCATTCACATTCATGCTCAAGCTCAAAATATTTTCAGTCAACTCATCTGACTTCACGGAATGATTCTACAGCCAAAAAAAATAAGTTAAAAAGAATATAGTAAATACATATTTAAAACTAGAACTCCACTTAAATGAAAAATGAAAAGGCATAAATAACTAATGCTCCTACCTTTTTGTCCGAACAATCAATCTTTGCTGTAGATAAGTGCTTTGACCACATCAAGTTTCAAGGCACTACAATATTGTTCTAAAATTCTACCATTGATGCCAAAAAGCTAACTCAGAGGCAACTATGGATATAGGAACACTCAAGATATCACAAGCCATCTTTGCTAGCTCAAGATATCTATATTAATGAGCTTTCCAAAATGAAAGCACATCATTCTTCAAACTCATGTCTATTAGTACCTCATCCAAGTACAAATCCAATTGAGATTTTTGAGCACTTGTTGCAAATTACCAAAGAAAGAAATAAGTTGATAAAATTGTGATAAAGTAAAAAAGACAACACTTTAATAGATAGACAAAATCTTAAATATGTTATGGCACCTTCAACATATCATTGCATTTTGTGTTTTGAGCATTATAATTAGAAATTCCACATGATCCTGAAGAAATGCCACTTGGAGATGTTTTGACAGAAGCCCTCATGTATTCATCAAAAATAAAAAATAGTTTGGTCCTTACCTTCCCAAACTCAGCAGAACAAATGCTATAAAGCTTATTGTAACAAAACTCAATGAACTGAAACTTGTACCTTAGATCAGACACTGCAACAATAGCCAGAAAAACATTAAGTTCTTTCCAATATTTGTCAAACTTCACAACATTTGCCTAGCCATTTGACTCATGAAAGAATATGAATTTCCCAACTCTTGATTTAAGGAGAATTTTATTGAAAAAACTCTAGCAAAATATAGATTTGTTGTGGGATATTTAACACCAGAAAATAGATTAGTTGTTTCATAAAACTTCTTAAGAAACTTACACATCTTTTCAAGTTTTTCCCACTCCTCCATCGAAGGACAATGTGTGAAATTCAAATCACTCAAGCACAAATAATTAAAGGCACAACGACAATATAAAGTATTAGAAAGCATCATAAAGGTAGAGTTCCATCAAGTATGAACATCTTGTCTTAGAGCTTTCCCAAGTTCAATAGAAATATGTGCCACACATTCAATAAATTTCTATTTTCTTTCTTGAGACCCTTTTCACATACTTCACGTATTCCCTAATTGCATCAACAAATTTATCAATATTTTTCAATCCTTTTTGCACTATCAAGTTCAAGATATGAGCACAACAATCAACATATAAAAATTCAGCTTCACTTAACCAATGCAACCTTAACAATAAGCTAACTTCAAAATAAATAAACAAAAAACATCATTTGTAGTAGCATTATCCAAATTCATCATAAAAACCTTTTTCTCAATCCCCCAAGAAATCAACAAGTTATAAATCTTTTCAGACAAAGCTACGCTAGAATATGGAGGAGGTATATAAGAAAAACTTATGATCTTCTTTGGCAACAACCAGTTAGAGTTTATGTAATGAGCAATCAAATGTAGATATCCATTTGTTGCAATAGAAGTCCACAAATTGGATGTAAAAGATATTTTCCCAGGTCAAGCACACAATTATTGAGAAAGCCTTCTTCATTCTCGTTTATATATTTTAAAAACATCTACCTTAATTGTGTTCCTATAAATGTGTTCAACTTGGATTTGCAAATAGGTAAATATGGCTCTATTGGCTTCACATTCAACAAATTATAATGGCAATTTATGCCTAATGAGTGCTAAAATAAACAGTTCCCTAAACCTTTCTTGATTATATTGAGGTAGTCTAGTCATGAGCCCTTTTTCACCGTATTCTAACAAAGCTTGACCAACATCTTGTGTGTGCATTATAGGAGATTTAGAGATATGATGACTTAAACTACCTATACAATATAGCTTTCAAAACTGTGGTCTTGCCCACAAGCTTTGCATTTACACTTCTATGCAAGGAAGTATGTTAAAGTATTGCCATCACTTCCACTTAAGCTTTCTCTCACGTGAACATTTGTTTTTTCCACTTTGTGGTGTTGAATTCTCACCAATTTTAGTACCACCCACTGTTTTCTTCATCAATCTGACGAGGTGTTGAAGTTTCAGTTTTCATTTTATTTTTTAAATTTGCAAATGTCAAAAATATATTCAACCTAAAAAATCATTATGATTTATAAAATAACAATTCTTATCTTTTACCAATTTATAAAAAAATCTAAGCTTTATGTTAAGAGTAACAAAGATTGAAATCAATGAACAAGAAATATAAGACAGTAAGACACAAGAATAGAAATACATCCCACAAGCATAAAATAACACTTTACAATCACATAAAATCCAGCACTAGTACATACACTCCATAGGTTTCATTTAGGTTCTAATTAATAAAATTAAATAAAGAAAAATCATAATATTCTCACATTCCAATCACAGGAAACAAAAAAAGAAAAAGAAAGAAAAATTCCACCAAAAACTTGCATAAAAAAGTTATTATACTTTACCCTCAAAATTACTCTACCAAAATGTGAACGGATAGGTAAACTGTAAATACTTGAAAAATAGGGGAAATTGATTTTTTTTTTTTAATGACACTAGACCTTTTATCCCATGGAGAGTATAAGGCTGAGAGTCGACTAGAGAGATTCAGAATAGGCTCTACTTCTTACGGACTTCTAAATGAGGGTGAAGGCTCGGAGATTAGAGATGGCAAAAAAAGCACGATGCGCCACTGCAAACACTGTTTCACTACTTGATTGAAAGAGTGAATAGATTGTGCATGATTCACTGATAATTTGGGGTGGTAGGGATTTCAATTTTGCTTTTACATTTTTACATTTGTACCCTCTTAAAGTTATATAAATCACAAGTACAATATTTAATCTTTATCAAAATATTTTAAATTTTTATTTGATTAGTTTGGTTTAAGTTAGGTTGGGTTAGGTTAGGTGGGTTCGAGTTGTCATGTGACCCAAAATTAAAATTCAAGTTGTTTGTGTAAACTTATTGAATCTGATTTGAAAACAAGTCGATCAAACTTAATCTTTTCATGTTGAACTTATGTCGAAAATTGCCACCCCTAACCCTACATCTGGTCTACACTCAACCATCTAAAGAAAAACAATAATTGGCATGTTGCTGTAATAGAGCAAAAATGAAGTCACCCTCAACACAAGAAAGAAAGAAAGATTAAGTTTAGGCTTGACTCTTACTCAACCTTCTGTGAAGCTGTGACAATTCAATACTTTGCAACATCTCTAGGGTTAACCTTTGACGAGCACATAAAAATTGAGCCGACTAAGAAACCTATCAATAAGGGCTCACAAAAATCAAAACCTAATGTAAGATCCCTCAATCACCAAAGCACACCTCGAAAATTTGATCATAAATGTGCTCGATAGAAAAACTTTCAATGCGCAGAGTGACATTAACATAAAAGACCTTCGAAGAATGCGTCAAGCAATATGATTTGGTAGCAATCCTATAGGGATCCTAAAAAAATGTCTCTACAAGAAACCCCAAGGTGTTCTATGAATAACTTAGCTTTGAAAGAGCTCCCAAGTAATCTTCAAAATATGAACCTTCTCTAATGCAGCCTGTATACTCTAACTCATAAAAAAGAATGACTACACTTTCTTGCTTGTCAATAGAACACCTCCTTAGAATCATCGCCATATGAACTTAATGTGTCACTAAAGCCGGTAGAGAATGCACCTTGCTCAACTATCGATGAGGGGGGCTCAGATGTTGCCTAATTAGTGAAGCTTCCCCGCATGATAGTTCTACTATACATCTCTTGTGCAAGCCTCCACCTACCCTCCTAGCGTGGATCCTTCCAAAATCTATCTTCTTACTTGTTGAAGAATAAAGAAAGTGAAATCAGGCATAAGTGCTAAGGAAAATACAAAAAAGCAGTAACAAAGACGCATGCAAGAATAGTTAACAAAGAGAAAGGAATAGTAAGAAATTGAGGGTTACCCTAATCAATAAGTACTTAGAGAAATAGCATTGCCCTCAGAAAGGCTACTACATTTGAACCTTCTAAGCGAGATATGCTTCAACTTCATTGTGACACGCAAGTTCACATACTTACATCTGACCCGACACTTGGTCACCACAAGATTTTAAGTTTATTCTTTATATAAATTGAAGTCAGCACAAATCTAAGTCCGTCCAAGAAAATCAACCCCCTTCAAATATCAAAAAATAACATTTGACACTCGAAGCTTGGTAGGGCCCATCCAGATGCATGATAAATGAAGTACTCTCTAAGAAAAACAAAAACAGTCACCAGAGCCATGACCTCCGTTGATGATACTAACAAATCTCCCAAGTATGAAACATCTAAACAAGATTTTCTAACTTATTTGCAGAGCACAAATTCCTGACGAATGTCCTCAACAAATTCCAAAGCATCAATGTTCTTCTTGAGATATCTTTTAAGTCCCTCCAGGAAAATAAGTTATGTTTATTATCATCTGGCATTTAGATGACTTCTTTTGCTAGGAAAATAAATGGCTACATTCACCAAAAGAATGATTATTGAAAATACTTAGTAAAACCCACGTGTCCCTAAAAGGCTAATAGCATGACTTTAGAGAAAACATCAGGCACCCAAGATGGCGGCATGTATATGCATCAAGTTTGGGTGCCTAGCTTAGGCTCCCACTAAGTTGTTGCCACTGTGATTGTTCCTGGGACAGTTGACAATACTTCCACCACCTCCTCTTCTCATTTCCACGAACTTCAGTTTAGCTTGAATTTTAATTCGAAGACCTAATATCGCACTCTAAAAATGTGAATAATAAAATTAATGGATCACTTTATCAATATTTACTCAAAATAAATTAAGGTAATCAAAATTAATAATTGAACCTTATATAATTTTTTTCAACATGAAAATAATATTTTTAAATTGAAAGTAGGGCTTGATGATATGACAAAGTCCATGGGGGTGAAAATGTAAAAACAGACTAAAAGGGCCCATTCAATTATATAATAAATGAATAAAAAGAGTAAAAAGTCCCATTTATTAAGCCTATCAAGAAGGACACTAGATGCTAGTAGGTTAAAGCTCACTAAGGAATGAAAATACTATAAATACTGAATTCCTAAATCAAATTAGGCACGAAAAATCCTTTACAAAAAATTGAGAACTTGAAACTCTTTGTAATGCACTTCAGAACAAAAAAGAAAAAAAAAAGAACTATAAATTACTTTACTGATCTTTAAAAAGGACCCCAACTTTATTTTCAAACAACATCACTCATTATTATGTTAGTAAGATATTATAGGTGTAAAATAGATATTCATAGAGTTTAAAAAGCTAGCACTAGAATTAATTACATCGACAAGGAAATTATGGCCTTACTTTTAATTACATTATATTTATAATCTTACTAATCATCCTTTGTGAGAGATGTCGGTGAAACCAAAGGCATCTAAAATTTTGTCTAATGAGAAATTGAGTTAGGTGAATTTTTATTAAACTTTGGAGTAGAAATGCAGTGGAGGCACAAATACTAACAAATTTTTTGTTAGAAATGGTGGAGAAAAAGAAGACTGCTGGATATGCAAACATGACAAAAGTTGATAGATGGCTACTTTAGGTTGATTAGTGCAAAGTGTTGGAATTTGGTTGTAGGATCAAAAGGGCCGAGCTTGAGTTTGTGTTGATATTAAAATTCTAAATATAAATAATGAAGTAGAGTATGAAAATCCTCTTTGCGAAGGTGACGATGGTTTTCAAATCGCAAGTGACACAACTAGTTGCATATACAGATGTCAATAACAAAGGTATATAGACATGCAAAAAGAATAATTTTGATTCCATTATTTAAATTAAGAATTTACGTTTTTTATATGGTTCAAATTTAATTTAATTAGACTCATATACACAATTTAAAGTTTAAGTCACTTATTTTATCCCAATAACTTAATTATCATCCTTCTATAAAATATTCAAAATCACGTGATAACAAATATAAGCATTCCATTATCCTAAACTATGTTATCATAAGCATTCCATTATCCTAAACTAATTCGAGAATGGCTTTAATTTTTTTTTCAAAGCCTCCACTATTTAATCATTATAAATTTTGGCAAAAATTCCCAGCAATCCATCAAAAGTACTAACGTTGGAGAAACTTTTTGCTTTTCTTGAAAGAGTTTCCCAGTTCTCCAATTGGATAGACTCAATGAGTGTGAACTGAAATCTTCAGAAGGTCATAAACTGAATAACAATGAGGAATGATCTATCTAGTCATGCATAAATGCTTCTCTCAGATGATCTGAGGGAGATGAATGGACAAGTGGGGGTGTTGGACAGGCCTGGGCCTGGCAGTGCCATCCACAAAGAAGGTCCAATCTTTCTGAAGTCCCAGAGAGGGGACTTTAGCAGAAGGGGAGTGGGGGGCATTAAATTTGAAAAATGCCTGATCACATGATGTTTCCATTCGTGTTTCTCTCAAACAGGGCTACTCCACATGATCCAGAGACCTAACTTTGCACCGCAAGCAACTTAACTTTTGCGTGGAGGGTTTACATTGGCGTGGAGTGTTCAATTACTTCAGCCCACCAGCACATAATTCATTTTAGATATATATTCACACACAATAATTAAAATATTGTGTGTGTGTATATATATATATATATATAAAGAAAAGAAATTAATTGCTAATTAAAATGCACGTATTAGATGCATATAGAGGCTTTAATTACACGAAACACATTTGGGCATGAAAGTCTTGATGCCAAATAGCACATCAAAGAAAACGAAAATCATAACAATTTTCGGGATTTTTAATTATATAAGATAAAAAAATTAATATATCTAAGTATGACAGACAGAAACATCAAAAGGGCTCCACTGTATCCCACCTAACGTTGTCACACATTAAAGTATTAGACCAATTTGCTTATCGGCTGCAGTTTGGAATTTGGATTGGCTGACAGTCGGACTTAGGATTAGGATAGACCAAACGGCAAAATATATGACAAAGATAAAAAGATTTCAGCTGCTTAAGGACTAAGGCTTCTGAAAATATTCCATGAATGCGATTGTGACCCAAGAAAACATAATGCCCTTTTTTTTTTCCCTTAGATCTTTTTCTTTCATTTGAATTGACAGAAATGCCCTTCCAGATTTTGTACGTTGCTCGTCCATATTTTCCCACCTCCTCTCCTTTCCTCTCCTCTGTCAGAATTAGGCAACTATAACCACATAGCTTTGGTTTAATTCTGAACCACACTGAATTTGTCTTGGAATAGATATGTTAAAGAGCTCAAAAGGACAACGGAAAAAGGGGGCCCGCCTCCTTCTATACACCTTCTCAGCGCATGAACAACGCTAGCATCATTTTACACTAAAATTTATTTTCTTTGTTCCAACTTCCAATGGATTGTTTTTAATTTTTTTTTAAAAGTATTTATACACACAAAAGTCCACTAAAATTCAAACTTGATTAAAAATTATGGTATGTACCAGGATATAAGTCATTAGTCATTAGGCTTCCGGATATTTATATCATTCGTATAGGTGTATTATTCTATATTACTTATCATTATTTTATCAAATTAATTTTTGATTGGTTTAATTATTATTTTTTAAAAAATAAATTAAATTCCTAAAAATTAATTTGTGAATCGTGTCTTCAAAAAAGGATTAATTTGTGGGGCACTTATGAGGGTTAAACATTGTTTTTGATTCCCTATTTAATTTGATTGTAGTTAGTTTGTGAAGACACATGGATGGACCAAGGTTGCTTATGTCACAATTTAATTTGAGAATATAATTAATTGAGTTTTGGTCAATGTGAAAAAGAAGATTTTACAGCTCAGCCAATCCTGCCCCTAAGGACAAGGCAAACCTAAAACACTCCACTCCACTCCACTCCACTGCAATCGCACATGCAATGGCCCTACGCCTACAAGAATCAATTCCATTACACTTAAAAACTTCAACTAATTTGTCTCTTTTACATTTAGGTTTATTTTCCTTTCCTCAACTCATCAGCATGTATTCTTAGATTTCTGTGGCCAAAAAATTAAACAAAATATATATTTATATATATATATATATATATATATTAATCTGTATTTATTTCAATAATATTTTTCTAATTAAATCCTTTAGTCAGGCATAAATTACTTCAACTAAGTGAAAATACAAGCAATAGAAAAGATAAGAATGTTTGAAAAAGTATGCATGGAGATAAGTTTCGGGCCTACAAAGCCTTTGTTCTTTTTCTTGCGGTTGTAGGTATCTAATGTGTATTGCAGTGGGGAATTTTCTGTACCTGCAAAGGGCATAATGAAGAAAAGAAAAAATAAATAAATAAATAAACACACTGAGAGAGAGAGAGAGAGAGAGTGTGTGTGTGTGTGTTTAGTTGACCTAATATTTTTTGAAAACAACTTATAAAATATCTGAAAATTTAAAATTGTAACAAATTTTATAAGATACATGAACATTTATAAAATTTTACAAAATTTTTGATAAATTTTCTTAAAAAAATACTTATAAATTTCTAAAATAAAATATTAGAATTTTATAAACTCTTTTGAAAATTTTAAAAGAGTTCCTAATTTATTTTTAAGACTTTAAAAGTCTCGCCTTTTTTAATTTTAATTATATTAATTACAAAACTATCATTGTTAATATCTTATAAATTTTAAAATTTCATTTCATTCAATCACTTTCAGAGCGCATTATTAAAAAAAGATCTAATATTTTATAACTTATAAGAATTTATAAATTTATTTTAAATAAATTTAACCAAACGTGGGCCGATCAAAGCCGTCAATGCTGTAAAAGTAGAAATATTGGCAGACAAATTGGTTATTGGTTGGATTGAAGCTTTAAGTGATGAAGAGAAGCAATTGGGAAGGTTTGGACTTTGGCGTTATTAATTAATATTTAATACTGTCCATCAACGATCAAACAGATTCTGCGAGGAGAGTAGCAGTGCGAGTGTGAGTGATGGTTACAGCCGTATGGCTTTGCAGCTGCATGTCTATTTTACAAATTGCTTTCTTTTGAAAAGAAAGTCATATTTCATTAGCTTTTGAAAAGCACACTTTTTAACTTGAAAAAGGATCACGAAATTACGAAGAAGCTAAGGTTTATCACCTTCATTATTATATTCACAATTTTTTGATGCGCATATTCTCTTATTATATCTTTATATATATATATATATTAATATTAATATTACATAAAAAGAAAAAAGAAAAACTTTTTACACACTTAAAGTGGGGATTAATTATGTCATATTACACTATATTTTGAATCATCATTTATACTTTTAATTTTCAGTTTAATTTTAAATTTGCATCTATAATTTGATATAAAATTATAATGGACAAGTAATATAGTCAAAATATAATGAAAAAGAATTATTGGATGTGTAGGTAGGTATATATCCCATATTTTTAAACTTATGACATAGAGATTATTCGTTATCTATGAGTTTATATTAGTTAATAATTAATATTGTATATTTACTTAATGTAATTTTTGTTAACTAATACTGTTTATTTACATTATTGAGTGCATTATAATTTATTAATATAATTAATATCAATAATATAATAAATTAAATTTAAACACATAAAAATAACGCGCCACAACAATTAATTAGTGTATACACACATGCATTTTGTATGTGTAATTCAATTCAATTTACTATATAACAACCAAAGGATACTTTTGCGACACTAAAGGGATGTTGTAGAAAAATCCCAATATTATGATTATAAATATGATTTTCTTTTTATTTAGATAATAAAGAATTAAATAGGATTTAAATTAAAGAATACTTGAATGAACTTATAAGCTTTTTGAAATATTTTATAAGATATTTTGTAGTATATTTGTAAACAATTTTCCTAACTAAAATAACTTTTCTATAACAGTCGAATTAAGATGTTAACCAAATCAAGATTTATGTTCGTTTATTAGGTCCAGAAGGAATTTGAAGTTATTATCTTCTTAATAATTTAAAGTGATAAATCAAACTAATTACTTTAACTACCACTTGAATTATTCTTGCTTTTTATTATACTAATTATATAATTAGCTTCTGCGTATGCAATGTGCAAATACTTAGTTAATTCAGAAGTTTGATATAGAGAAGTTTAAGCTGCATTGTCTGTTATTAGTTATTACCTTTTAAATACAAGAGGAAAAATATTTGGTAATTATAAACAAGTGTATTAGGATTTATTTTTATACTAAAAGTACGGTGAAAAAATCAAAGAAAAAGTATATAAAAAAAATAGATGAAATACAAATTCATAGATCTAAACAATTAATTAAAAAGTCCTGAAAGCCCAAATTAATGAAACCCGTCATAAAGGGATAAAAGACCTAATAGGCTCGAACACATTCAAAGTAAACAATAAATATCAAGTCCCAAAAAGAGCATGACACAAAAAATCATTCCCAAGAGACTGTGAGTACTTGAGAACTGAAAATTGTCTACATGCTATCAAGAAAAAAAAAAACAAAAGAGCACATGATACCATACTGTTCACTAAAAAGGACCCTAACTTAATTTCCGTGCAATATCATTTTGGCCCAACATGTGCAAACTCTAGACGAAGAAGAAGGAATGCTAAAAATGGAAACAAGATCTAGAGTTCGTGACTCCAACAATCAAGTGGCTCCAAAGTCAGAGAAAGTGGAGAGCCACCAACACAAAGCACCCTTGCATTTGGTCGCGGAGCCAGCCAAGGAAGCACGACTTGCACTGGGGAAATGCTTGCACAACAAGCACCACTTTCTAGAGATCCCATTCTACAAATAACTTAGAAGGCGTTGAGGACCTTGTTGGAGAGTACCATGCTTAAATTGTGGCCAAAGCGGTCATCCAATATGCTAAGGAGCACTACACCTAGGGGTAACAGTAATCCTCTCATCAAAGTGGGGTGAAGGGGCTTCATCCTCCCTGAAGAGAACCAAGCTGAGCAAATGGGCACCCATTCCTTACTCCAAGCAAATTCCACTCGGTAAATTTCCATTCTATTGGAGTTTAAACTCATGCTCTAGTGCCACAACCTTTAAGAGATGCAGGAAACTAGTACTACCTCTAGTTGTTGCTCTCCCGATATGTTGTTTTTTTTCCCCTAGTCATCTTGGTGCAGGTGTTTTCTTGGGACGTAGATAGCCAATCTATCAGAGTTTGATGGCATTGCGGATGCCTCGGAGCACTTTAAACAACTCGTTGGTGATAATGGAACTCTACGACTTGAATGAAGTTGCATACTACAAGTTGGTCTACACTATACTCACCACGCATGTCTTAATGTGGTTTAGCTAAATGTCAGTTGGATCCATCACAAGTTGAAAGTAGTTAGCACGATGTTTTCTTCAGAATTTCTTCGTCACCATACTTGAATGAAATTATGAACTTTTTAAAATATTTTATAAAATGTCTTTTAGTATATTTCTAAACAATTTTCCAAACTGAAATAACTTATTTTTTTGACAATCCAATAAATTAAGATGTTAATCAGGCTAAGATTCATGTTCGTTGATTATGTCCAGAAAGAATTTGAAGTTATAATCTTCTTAATTATTAAAAATAATAAGTCAAACTATTTTGACTACCACTTGAATTATTGTTGCCTTTTATTATACTAATAATTACACAGCTGGCTTCTGCGATGGTATTATGCCAAATATTTAGTTAATTTAGACGTTTGAAATAAGAAAGTTTAAGAATGTAGTGTTTGTGGTTAATACATTTTAAATATAAGACGAAAAATATTCGTTAATCATACACGTGTATATTGGGAAAAGTTTTGGCGAAAAAATCAATGCAAAAATATAATACAAAAACAGATAAAATACAAATTTCGTAGATATGAGTAAAGTATGAAAATGAAAGAATTGCTTGGGACTAAAAGTATAGTTTAGTTTGCCATCATTTCGTATCCATTCTAGTTGCACTACTTATTTGTCAATCATGCAAGAATTATTTTTTATATTTTCAATTTATAACTACAACACAACAGAGAGATTTAATAATAATAATAATAATAATAATAATAATAAATGTTTCTATAAATTATTAGGAATTTTTTTAAATCATTATTTATTAAGTTGGTTAAATATATTTTAAAATACATACAATACGTATATTAAATATTTCATGTCAAAAGACAGAATATTGTTCATTAAATTCAAAATGTAAATCAAAACTTATAATTTGTACATAAATTTTAATTATTAGTATGTACAAATACTACATGAGTATAAAAAAAGTTTTTAATATATAATGGAGATTATTAGTTTAATACAATTTCCTACTTACAAGGTATGAGTAAAATTTTTCAAATATTGAATTAACTTATATATGAAATTTTATATTTATAGCAAAAAATATATATGTAAGAGAAAAAGAATAAATTGAAGTTGATGGTGTCATATCAAATATTTTTAAAAATAAAATCCTAATTTTGAAAGTTTTAAGTGATGAAATTAGAATATGGACTTATGCACAACTGCATGAAAGGATCTGGAATTTTCTTCCGTAATTAACAAAATGGAAAAGGAAGACTAAGAAGTAAGCAGAGAAAAGCTGCACGCAGAAAATCACAGCATATGGGTCTTTGCGTAGGCTTCAGGCTGTATGGTTACGGCCAACTGCAAATTCCCAGTTTTACCCCCCAAATCCCCAAATTTACAACAGTGGCGCCTATTTTTTACTCACTGTTGTTCGTAAAGCTCCAAACTTCATAATCACAAAACACCACGCGCCATACAACCACCTCATCGCCAATCTCTCCACAAGTAACCGCTAACAACCAACGACAGAAGCACAACTTGTCGCTGCAACAAAAATTAGATTCCACGCGCCAATAAACGCGCATGGTACACAAAACTCACGTCAAGCAGATGGCTGTGTATGACTTCCACAGACTCTCACTCACATTGCTGCTGCTTTTTTAGGGAGAGATTGTGAAGAATTTTCATCAGCAGCTTCTCTCTCTGCAACTTTCTACATTTTTAGCTTTTTTCCTCATTTCCAGCTAAGTGTAAAGGTCCGGCTTTTCCTCCCTCCCTCTCTCCCTCTCCCTCCCTTGATTTGCTCTCACGGTTCTTGAATTACTACTGGTACTTCATTAATCCCCACATGCAGTAAATTTAGGACTTCTCTTAGTTGATATAATTTGTTTATTCGGTTTAACTACCATAGAAATCATTGCTTTTTTGAGGAGTCCATTAATCATGAATGCTGTTTCCATTCTTGGGATCCCATCATTTTCTTATGATTTCTCTAAATGTTGAGGGTCATCTTCTTTTTCTCTTAATTTTGCTGGTAAACTGTTAAAAGTTCCTTTATTAATTCAAAGAATTTTGCTCTACTATGTTTTCCTGGGCATTTGCTGTTTAATTGTGGGTAATTTTGGTGCTCTGGGAACCTACATTTTTTCACTCAATTATTGGTTTAGGAGAGATCACTCTGATTCTGGGTTTTTTTGCCCCCTCTTTCTTTTTGCACTTTGCTTTTCGCAGATTGGAGGGTGTTTTATGTATTGGCTATGCAGAGTGTTTTTCCAGAGAAAAAGTAGATTGAAGAAGAGGGTGGTGTTTTGGACCAATGGTTGGGAACAGATCTGCAGTGAATTGCTTCAATTTGGAGATCCTTTTGGGATTTGCTTTCTTTTTGACAATCAGAATTTCCCAGGGATACACCAATCCTAGTGATGGTGAGTCCAAAAACAAGTTCTTTGTGTTTCTCTCATGTTTTGTTTGCTAAAAATGTCAGACTGGGAGAAGAACAATAAGATAATTTCTTGTTTATCTCTATCCTGTTTGCTAGTGAAACTGAAAGTAATACTTGTCTTGCTAGTTACTCTGAATTAGCAGAGTAAACCTGTCTTAACTGTGGGGATTGTTGACGATATATTTACGTTTAAAATGTTTAGACAAATCGGTGTTTGTACTCCTACCTTTTTGGTAAGTAGAACGTTTACTTAAATTTAGTGATAGTGGTAAATTGCTATAAATTGCGTCTTTATGAGGTTCGCATTTTTAAACTAGTCAGAGTATATGAGTTTGCGTGATGAATAAGTTGTCGCAATAACTTGCTTGTATGCTGCACTATTATTTCATCATTTGGTAGCAAGGTTTATTTCATTTTTTGTCGTCCTGGGTGAATTATCATAGAATGAATTAGATATTTAATGTTCTTTTTGTTTGTAATATTTTAACACTCTCTATGTGCATGTTCTCGTTACTCAGCGTGAATTTCTTTTGATCAATCTAGTGATAGTTCTCACTACATATTTGCTTTTGCATTTACTTGACTAGTTGCTGCAATCAATGGCTTATACATTGCATTGGGATCGCCCTCTCTCCCAGGATGGGTTGCCAGTGGTGGAGACCCTTGTGGTGAACTTTGGCAAGGTGTTGTGTGTGAGGATGCGTCCATAAGTTCAATGTATGTCATGTGTCTCATAACTGAACTACCATAGGTGTTCAATTGCAATTAAATACTTATAACATCTTATCTTATAGAACACTCATTGGAGCTAATTTGGCTGGAGAATTGGGTGATAGTCTTGGAGAGTTTTCTTCCATCAAATCAATGTGAGTACCATTTGACAATTAATTTTTTCATTGTTCAGTAGAATGCGTAATTACATGCAATAGCTTGTTCTGATCAAATCTGTTTACCTTTTTCTATCAAATAAATTGTGAGTTTATCTTATGGCAGAACTCTGAGCAACAACCTTATTGGGGGTGGCATTCCATCTGAACTGCCAGCTACATTGATCAACTTGTATGTTCCAACTCTTACTGAAGAAAACATGAATTAAATGAAAACAGAATCCTTTTTCTTGGCTTACCATACTTTAGCTGGTGTAGCTTATTTGAGATGCCTACTGTAGTGAGACGTGTGATAGTCTTTCTTTACCTTTGGCAGTTTTCTTTCAGATAACAAGCTGACAGGAAGTATACCTAGTTCTCTGTCATCTCTGAGTCAATTATCAGCTATGTAAGAATTATTCACCAACTTGAGTACTGAATGGCTCTTGAATGTTCTTATTATTGTTTTCCTTAACAGTTGACCATTTGCTTCAGGTCTCTTAATAAAAATGAATTAACTGGAGAAATTCCTGATGCTTTTGAAGGCCTCCCAGTTTTGGTTAATTTGTACGAATCCAATACTGAAGCATATTTAATTGCACAATCAGATTATCATGTCGGCCCTAACTTGTAGGGGCATATATTTTTTATGCAGAGATTTGTCCAGTAACAATTTGAGTGGGCAATTGCCCCCTTCGATGAAAAATTTGTCATCTCTTGCTACCCTGTAAGTAAATTACCTACCTCTGTTACTTAATCTGTGTTCTTTTTATCAGTATAAAGGAAACTAATATTCTTATTGACAGACATTTGCAGAATAATCAGCTATCTGGAACTCTTGATGTTTTACAAGATCTTCCTCTTCAAGATTTGTACTCTTCTTAGCCATTCTATATTCTTATTTTATTGATGTTTTCACAGAATTCAGCCACTATTTTTTGTGACTCCTCTCTCTCCCTATTTCTGTGTCTGACAGAAATATACAGAATAACCTATTTTCTGGACCAATACCTGCAAAATTGTTGAGCATACCCAATTTCCGGTATGTCTGGAATGCTCGAACTTTTCCCTCACTCCTTATCTTTGGATGACGGAATATGTATCACATTTGCACTTGTTAATTTTTATTTGCTGATCTTTGCGTGTTGCATGTCACATTTGTGCTCAATTCCTTTGATTTGTGGCAAGATGTGTGACTGAAATTGATCATTAATTACAGTTTGCTGTAAGTTCTTAAATGATAGATGGTAAACTTACAAAGATTTTAATTGTACTCTAAAAATACTGATTATGATGTGTGTGGGCAAGCTTGTCCTAAGCTGTTCAAGCAGTTAATATGGAGTACTCTTATAGTCTTAACTCCAAATCCATATTCTCTGGACAAATAAAGATAGCCTAGAAACTGTAGTTCTTGTCTTTCATCTTCAATTTAAAAGCAAAACACTCTCCATTGATGGAGCTTGAGCCAGGTGTTTGGCTGGGAAGGAAACCTATTTACCACACAAGGGCACAGATCAAACAGAATTTCAGGAATTGCTGATAAAAGTACCACTAAAAAGGGTTGTATATAGTGTTGGAAATATTTGATGCTACATAATTGATTGTATGCCTGCTTTTCCTGCAAGAAAATTATAGTAGAGTTATTTCATATTGAAAGTTGCTAGGTCACAGTATGTTTTCAGAAACCTCCACAGTCATAGTTTTAACTGATTCGTGATGCTATCGACCCTTTCAGCAAAGTTGTCATCACTGGTTACTGTTACTCTTGGGTTGTGCATTCTGACTCAGCACATTTGAGACCCTGAAATAATAAAGGGTGATACATTGGGCTTTAAGGCGAGATATATCAACAGAAGTGATATGTCAATTTTCATTTCTGACATGCAGGAGAGATGGGAATCCATTTAACACCAGTAATGCTCCGTTACCTCCACCAACATCCCCGGGAACAGAAGCACCAGCACCACCATTTTTTCCAGGACCAACTTCTGAGCAAAGATCACCACCGCCTGGACGACGGCCGGCAAGACAGGCTGAGGGACCATCTACAACAGAAGAATCAAACTCTGGAAAATCTAAGAAGTCTTCAAATACAAAGAGAGTTGTATGGATATCCATTGCAGGAGTGTTGTCATTTATAATATTGCTGCTAGCAATCCTACTTTTTATGCCAAGATGTCTCAGGGAAAGAAGAGAAGCATACAGAACTCCAAAGCGGCATGAAATTGCTCCATACACAGGCACCAGAGAAAATCCTAGAGATGGTAGTTCCTTGGTCTTACCAAGCCGTGATGAGGAGAAAGGTAATTTAAAGTTTTTACAATTTCCTAAAAATCACACCATACCTCCCAGGAACCTTTTTTTCAATGATGAATGCAATTTATTTATTTTTTAATTCACAGCTCCACCAGTGGCTGTTGTGAGGACAAAGGAAGAAAATCGACCAAGAGCAGTGGGTTCGATACCCAAACCACGAAATGAAGAGGATGTAAATAAGCAACATATGAGTGGAGTGCCTAGGAGGAACCCATATGTCATAGACACAAGCAGATTCGATATTGATATGATGCCGCCGCCGCCGCCGCCACCTCCACCTCCTTCATCAGAGGAGGTTATTATGAAGCCAATTATAACAACTGAAGCAGCTGCAACCAGACCAACTGGACATGACCCTACAACTTCTGTGAAGGCTTACTCAATAGCATCTCTTCAGCAGTACACCAATAGCTTTTCACAAGAAAACCTTGTTGGTGGTGGCATGCTTGGAAATGTTTACAGGGCAGAGCTACCTGATGGAAGGGTATGATTTTGAATAATCGATTTAGACTGGACCTATTGATAAATAGTTTTTACTATCCCATGCTGCATTTCCCTTGCTCTGTCCTTATCCCATCTTCTTTGTGCTTTTGAAATGGCGCCTTGCTTTTTTCCTCCCATATATACAAAATTACAATTGAAAAAGATCTTAATTACATGCTGAAATGGTCAATCTGAATTCTGAAATTTGGAATGTATATAAAACTGCTGTGCAAATTGTGGCTGCTGGGAAATCACTTAAGCAAGCTTAGCCATGATTTCTCAATATCATTGGTTTGCTATCAAGATGAACATGTTGCCCGGCAGAAGTTCTATGTTTATTTATACCCAGACCAGAAGTGTTAAATTTTATTCTTTTGTATTACTGGAGTAAGAACTGCTTAGAGACATTTATTAACAATGTGGAAATGCCTTAACATTAGCTAGGTTAAGGCAGTTAAATTTCTCTGACTTGATACACCTACCAGCAGACACTGCAGTTCAAATATCAAACTAGTGAGCTGATAATGTTTATAATAATAAATAGGAATTGTATTACTTTTTCCCCTGCACCCCCTTTCAGCCCCTCTTTCTCTTGCTATGAAGATCATTCAATTCTTTATCCTGATAGCATACTCAAGTGGTTCCCTTAAATAGACTTTTGATCCTGCCAGTGTTCCACATGCGCCTCTCACTTTCATTTGAAAGAAAATTGAACTTAATAAAAGGATTTCATTATGATATTTAGTCCTTTTTATGCTTCTGCAGTTGCTTGCAGTCAAGAAATTGGACAAAAGGGTAGCAAACCAACTGAAGGATGATCAATTTATTGAGTTGGTTAATAGTCTTGATAAAATTCGACACGCTCATGCGGTTGAGCTGATGGGTTATTGCTCAGAACATGGACAGAGGCTTCTCATCTACGAGTATTGCAGTAACGGAACACTGCAGGACGCTCTGCACTCTGACGATGAAGTTAAGAGAAAACTCATATGGAATACCCGCATCAGAATGGCACTTGGAGCTGCTAGAGCGTTAGAGTAAGTCAAATGAACACAATTACAGCTGCTGACCAAATTTTGTTTTTGCTATTTTAATGCATAAATGTGAAGTTTAATTGAACCCTGCGTGGAACAAATGAGGACTTTGAAGGTTTCTTTCCAGTGATTGCAATTTGTAATATCCACCTGCCTGTGGCTGAATGGCTATTTCTTTCCTTTGGGGACATGACATCGTTTGACTCCCATGCATCTTAAAAAGTGATTTGCTTGATATTTCTTGTCTTTTGAATTTCTTCACACATTTTTCCAGATGCCAAAATATAGTTACTGACAGGAAAGGAATATATTTAGGGGACTATTAGAGTGAATAGAATTTCACTTTAGATGAGAACTCTCTTTGAGAGCTGTTACACATACAAATCAATAACATGGTCAGATGTGAATTTCTGGAAATCTGTCATTATGTTGCTCTCTAGCAACTCTGGGGAATGCGATAACTTTTATACTAGAATTCTTTTTTGTGCTTGGGAATATTTACATATCAATTCCTAACACTGTGAAAACTGTTGTTCTAAGGTATCTGCATGAGGTCTGTGAACCGCCCATAATTCACAGGAATTTCAAGTCTGCTAATGTTCTTCTTGATGATGAACTTGCTGTCCTTGTTTCTGACTGTGGTTTGGCTCCATTGATATTGTCGGGAGCTGTAAGTCAGGTAATTGAATTCTAATGTCCAAATAAAGTTTTCTGAATGCCTTGGCGCTGACTTGAACTGCATTAGCAAGTGAATCCAGTTATGATGATTTATTTACAGTACAAGCATATGACCAATTTTCATCTACAAAAATTTTGTTAGTAAAAGGTGAGATAGTTTAGAAGGACGTAAAATCTTTACTCTGCTCATTTGGAATGCTTTAGACAAATGAGAGTCTAATGCCATGTATCTCCACATGGAACCTTCTAATCCTTTTTCCTTTTTAATTCACTGTACATGTTGGCTGGATCACAGATGTATGAATTGATTTGGTTGAATACTTAGACTAATATGCTAATGACTATCTGACTTTATTATGCAGTTGTCAGGACAGCTTCTCACAATTTATGGTTATGGTGCCCCTGAATTTGAATCAGGAGTATATACTCTGAAGAGTGATGTTTACAGTTTTGGAGTGGTGATGTTGGAACTCTTAACAGGAAGAATGTCATATGACAGGTAATAAATTGTGATACAGCCTTAACTTTCTCATGTTATTTCCTTTGTCTGCCAGCTGCTTCTCATGCTTAAAATAATGTTTAGGACTCGGACTCGAGGCGAGCAATTTCTGGTGAGATGGGCAATTCCTCAGCTTCATGACATTGATGCCTTGACGAGGATGGTTGATCCTGCTCTTGGTGGAAAATATCCTGTTAAATCCTTATCACACTTTGCCGACATTATTTCCCGCTGTGTCCTGGTGAGTTCATGTTTCTGTTTCTCATTTATCAAGTTCTATTACTCATGATAGCTTAAGATCCAGCTTGTTCATTGGCTCCTATTGTCAAGACTCAAAACCTCCAGGCATTTTATTTATAATCTTAGGCAGTTTTATTGGGAAATATATTGTTATGAAAAACAGCACACTCAGTTGATCCCAAAAAAAAACAACCAGCAAACTCATGCACACAATCCCACAAAGAAAAGAGTGAAAAAGAGAAATTAGGCACAGGAATTTTACATGATTTGACTATTTCATATCCACAGGCAAGACAGACAGTTTTCACTATGCATAGGCGAAAATGTACAAATCAATATCCCTTACAAAATCTTAAATCTCCTTGTATTTTCCTCAAAACTCATCAGGGACCAAATGGGCTAAAAAATATAGAATGCTTCTACTGGTGCCCATGCCCTCTGGTACCAACACAGTCCTCCATTTTTTTGGTCCAATTCAGGTCACACCCTTGGGCTTCTGGATTGGGTCATAATTCAAATCCATCAAATTCCAGCCCACGTTAACATATTGAAATATCTTTCTTCTGCCCCCTAAACTCATATTATGAAATGGGAATTATGGCTTCTGTTGATTCCCTGATTGTTAACCTGGCAGAGAAGGCTGTAATATGCATTCTATATGAAACCGTGCATGGCTGTAAATCTGAACATAAATGGGTCACCGTTCTACTATTTTTCTATTTTAGACTTGATACATTGTTCGAGTAAGTGTATTTTCCATATGCAGGCGGAGCCAGAATTTAGGCCACCAATGTCTGAAGTAGTACAGGACTTGATGCAACTGATACGGAGGGAATCTCCGAGTAGATCAGAAAGGGACTAACTTAGTTATATGCTATTCACAAGTGGGTAAAACAGGTCATTAGGAGCAAGAGTGAGGGATCACTCATGGGATAGAGCTTGATGGAAAAAGAAAAGCTGCGGAACTGGTGCCGGTGCTGGTGAACCGTTATGCTGACAACAGTTGGACTTTGCGAGTTGGTCGTGTAAAAGTTGTGCTGGAGAGGAGAATTGATATGGCAATCAGTTGATGGCCCTTTTGAGGATCTGATCATCTCATGCTACTTCTCTCGTCCTCATTGTCTCTGCAATTCATCTAGTCTTCAGCGCTATTGATTGAAGCACCCTACATACGCTAACCCAATCATTGGATCATTATTAATTCTTAGTTGTGGAATTTCTTTAAGGTGTATGTTTTCCATCCATAATTCTTTCTTTCAGGTCCTCTGGTGGCACGACCGCTAATATTTTTATTTGCTTAGAGATTCATAGTCTGTCCGTAAGTCTTAGCCCTTTCTTTATCTCTGTCTGGGGGACATCTTTTGGTTTCTTTTTTGAATTAACATATTTGCTCCAATAGTTTTTGGTGTTTAATCCTGACTCGACGGCTTCAATCAATCTTGCTTTGGCGAGCTACAGAAACCTAAGATGGCTATAGCTGATATGAGAGGAACCAGCGTATGCAAGAATCTGAAATAGAAATGCAAAAATAAATTTTTAATAAAATTTAAATTGTCTAATTTTTGGGCTGTTGCAATAAAAATGCAAATTCTTTTTCCTTCATCAATCACAACTTAAAAATGCCATCTTGATGATCAATTTCATTTTTAGCATCAATTTGTATTGTCGTGGAATCCCAAGGCTTCCGGGCTGGCACCAGCGCGCGCTACGCAGCAATGATCGTCTGGCATCAATTTTGCGAAAAACATTTTTGCATTTCCGGTTCTCAAATATGTTTGTTTTTGGGTACTTTCTACAACTATTCTCCAGAAGTATTTTGAAAACTAACCTCAGCCAACAGCCCTCCGCCACAATTTTCAATCTGATACTCAAAGCCTACTTTCCTATTTTGCAAAAACTCATACCATATCTTTAGAAAGTGCTTTTGGTTTTGTAGTTACGCATAAGCACTTCTTTGGAAAATTAAATGTCAAATTAAGCAATCAACTCAATTGGTTAATTTTAGAATTTATTAATCCAGAAATGTTTTCATTATTAACAAATTCCTTGTCGGAGTCTTTTCAAAATGTTCTTCAAGAAATAATTTCCCAAAATAAAAGTGATAATGTAAGGAAACATAATTCTTGATTATTTTAGCTACATTCATAATATTGATAAAATGTTTATGCAATCACTAATAATTTCGATGCACTGGATATGTGAAAATTTATTTATTTTTTTATATAATACTATAATTTTTTAATAATTTTAACATATTTAATTTTTAGAATAAAATCAAAAGAAAAGGTTGAGGGAGAGTAAACAATTGATGTAAAAAATAAATAATTGCAGAGGAAAAAAAGTTAGAAATAGAAAGGAGAAAAAACTGCCATATTTCTATTTTTTTAAAATGAAAATATTTTTGTAGAATCATTTGAAAACATATCATTGAGGCCTTAATACTTTATATATAGTACAAATCTCAATAAAAAAATTAAAAATTTTGAAGTAACCACATGATCTATCTTTAAATAAAATGGCACATCCTATAATAAAAGTTGAAGTTGCCAAAATTCAACCTGACCCAACAAAACTCAAAATTGACCTAAAAAAGAAAAGAAAAGAAAAGAAAAGAAGATGGTTTGGTCAACAACTCATTAAACTTGAAAACAATAAGCAGGTGATTCAATAATTTGACAACCTAATCCAACTAACCTAACCCACTTGAAAATAATTGGGATAATATATACTATATATAAGTCGCCTAGTCTCTTTCGTTATGTCTTTATTTTCCTACAACATCTTCATTATTATGTTTTAAGGCTCATAATTATTATGTTAATTTTCTTTTCTCTTCTTTATATTTTTCTCTCCAATTGTTTACTAATTTTTTTTCTATTTTATTTTTTTTACCTGTCATAAAAATTAAATAAATACATTAATGATATTAAAGATTATAGTAACATATAAAAAAATAAATGAATAATGCTTTATTTATTTTATACTCCAAAATCATAGCACGGGTATCAAGTGTGCCAAAATTGTTAGTTACAAAATAAAAGCTCAATATTGAAATCAAGATTCCAAGAGGACCAAACTTCTCAGCAAGAAGAATCTGCTCTCTCTTCTCTCTCTAAACGAAACCTTGGTTGTTGCCACTAGTGCCAGTCTGCCACTGTTATTGCCACAACCATCACTGCCACCCAACACAACCACCACGCCACTTATGGAATGATCTAAGTTCTGTCTCATTTGATGTTGATATGCTTAATTGATTGATTTTAATATTACTTTGAATACTGATTGGATCTAATTATTGATAATATTGGTTGGAAATTTGAATTTGACTATCAATTTAATTGTAAGTTTAAAATGCGCAGACTAGATATTGTAGATATAAAAATTGAAATATGTAGACTAGGTTGGGTTGGATTTATCGAATTATTGATCTAATTTTTAATTAGATCAATCTTAACTCAATCTGTTGTGGGTCAAATTAGAATTGAACTTTTTGAATTTAATATTGGGTTGAGTTGGATTCAGATTTGATATTTTTGTGTTACACCCCTAGCTCAACTCAACTACCTCAAATTGATACCCCTAATTAAAAGTACCACTATGTTTTTGGCATTTCTCACTTCCCACATTTGCCTCTCTCTCTCTCTCTCTCTCTCTCTCTCTCTCTCTCTCTCTCTCTCTCTCTCTCTCTCTCTCTCTCTCTCCTTTTCTTTTTCTCTTATCAAACATATTACTCCATTAAATAAATTCAACTAATTACGTGGAAACATTTAAAAAAGTAGTATCATATTGTTCTAGCTTGAAGAAGTCTTCAAGAATCACCTTAGGATCACAATAGATACATAAAAGGTGGGTTCAATTCTAGAATGCGCTTGTTTTTTGAAGACTTTCTGTAGAATTGTCAAGAAGCTTTTTTTAGACTATAAATGATTCTATTTATAAAGGAGAGACCTAGGCCTGATGTAGAGCCCCAATGATATATTGATCCCAAAATTCCAAACACGCAAATTGATATTGAAATAACCCTGGAATAAAAATCCTCTGTCTATTGAACCTCTAATATATCTGATCTTAGAAGTATAAATAATTGGGAATAAGAATAAGAAAATTGAATAAATACTAGAAGGAATTGGTACCTTGAAAGAACCTATTCAATTTCTTGATGCAACAAGCAAAGTTATAGTTTTTCTTGAGAGAAAAAATGCAGAAAATAATTCAATATTCATCAAAATCTACCATACACGTTTTTAAGAAAGTATTTTTACTTTCCTTGCAAGTTCTAATTAAAATAAGATATAAACTAAGCCTATGCATAATAATTTAAGCCTAAATTCAATTAGAAATAAGAGTTTGACTTGGTCACAATCTTTTCTTTTCTCCATGAATCCCATACGTTTGGGAATTTTTTTGGCCTTTTTGGGCCTTTTCAAGCTTATAAGCACAAGGCGATGGGTTGTCCAACTTCAATTTTTTGGCTTCTTGACATGCTTTTATCTTCCTTAGCCTATTCTTGATTCATCTCTTCAACAAAAGACTTAGCCAAATTCGCAAAGCCACCTTTCAACCTCTTTGTTTTTGCCTTTGTGATAGGTCCCATTAGCAAGTTCCAATCTCCATTTTGCCCTCCAATGCTGAAATAACCATCTTGCCCTCCAGTATCTCCAACGCTCCCCTCATCTAAAAGATTCATCCTCAAATCTGAATCCATATCAAAAGGAGAAAGATTAGAAATATTAAAAGTAGCAGAATACTCACTTGGAATTTCAAATCTTGTAAGCATTGTAATTAATCTTTTCCAGCACTTGAAATGGACCATCTCCTCTAGCATCAAGTTTGAATTTTCTTTGATTAAGAAGCCTTTCCTTTCTTAAATGAACCCAAACCTAATCACTAGGTTCAAATATCACCTTCTTCCGCCCTTAAGTCACTCTTTAGGTAGTCAATCCGTTTCTCTTTTCAATCATTTCATGTGCCTTCATATGTATAATTTTAACTTTTTCAGCCTTACTTTCACCATCTAAATTAGTAATATCACTCAAAGGCAAAGGCGTTAAATCCAAAACAATCAAAGGATTAAAACCATATATCATTTCAGAAGGTGAAAAACATGTAAAAGAATGTATTGATCTATTATAGGCAAATTTAATAAAAGGAAAACAATCCTCCCAAGTTTTCAAATTTTTTCCTACAATAGCACGCAACAAAGTACCTAAAGTTCTATTTATCACTTTAGTTTGTTCATTTGTTTGTGGATGACAAGTAGTAGAATACAAAAGTTTAGTGCTTAACTTACTCCACGAAACCTTTCAAAAGTGGCTTAAGCACTTAACATCCCTATCAAAAACAATATATCAGGGACACCATGCAATCTAACAGTTTTTCTAAAGAAAAAATCAGTAATGGTAGTGGCATCATCAGTTTTATAACAAGCAATAAAGTGAGCCATCTTGTTGAATCTATCAACCACAACAAATATACTATCTCTACCCTTTCTAGTTTTAGGCAAATTGAGCACAAAATCCATAAAAATATCAACCCAATGTGCAGTAGGAATAGGTAAAGGTGTATACAATTCATGAGGCATAGACTTAGACTTAGCCTATTTACATGCAATATATTTAGAATATACTTTCTCAACATCTTTTCTCATACCAGGCCAATAGAAATGCTCACTCAAAACATCTAAAGTCTTATGCATGCTAAAATGACCCATCAATCCACCACTATGTGATTCCCTAACTAGCAACTCACGCACAAAAAAATAGGGACATAAATTCTATTGCCATGAAACAAAAAACCTTTACATCTATACAAGTTATTAAATGCACCACGCTTACTTGTAATATACAAATCAGAAAAGTCAACATCAATTGCATACATATCTTTAAATTGCTTAAATCTTAACAACTCAGATGTAAGTGTAGTGATTAAAGCATGTCTCATTGACAATGCATCAACAATAATACTTTTCTTTCCTTGCTTATAGCAAATCACATATGGAAAAGCCTCAATAAATTATACCCATTTAGCGTGCCTTTTATTCAATTTCCCTTGGCCCTTTAAATACTTCAAAGATTCATGATTAGTATGTATAACAAATTCTTTGGAAAGCAAGTAATGTTTCCAAACATCTAATGTACGAACTAAGGCATATAATTCATTATCATAAGTGGAATATCTAAGCCGAGCACCACTCAACTTCTCATTAGGTATGCAATGGGACATTTTTCTTGCATTAAAACAACACCAATCCCAATCCCAGATGCATCACATTCAATCCCAAAAGTTTTATTAAAATAAGGTAAAACAAAAATAGGAGCAAAACATATTTGATCTTTCAATGTATTGAATGCATGTTCTTGTTCCTTTCCCCATCTAAACACAACTTCTTTCTTAATAATCTCAATCAATGGAGCAATTATAGTAGAAAAATCACCCACAAACCTCCTATAAAAGCTAGCTATGAAAACTCCTAACTTCATTAACTGTCTTAGGAGTTGGTCATTCTTGAATAGCCTTTACCTTCTCCTCATCCACCTTAATGCCATGTGTACTTACAATAAACCCAAAAAATATCTTAAGGTTTGCGTACAACTTCTCCTTTCTAAGAATAGTTAAAACAGCCTTAATATGCATTATATGATTATCTAAGCATTTGTTATATATCAAGATATCATCAAAATAAACAACAACAAATTTATCCAAAAAATCACGCAATACGTGGTTCGTTAATCTCATGAAAGTACTAGGTGCATTAGTCAAACCAAATGGCACAACCAACCATTCATATAAGCCATATTTTGTTTTAAATGTAGTTTTCCACTCATCCCTAGGTTTTATCCTAATTTGATGATAACCGCTTTTCAAATCAATCTTAGTGAAAATGCATGCACTATGTAATTCCTCAAGCATATCCTCCAACCTAGAGATAGGATAGCGATACTTAGCTGTAATTTTGTTGACTGCTTTACTATCCACACACATTTGCCACGTTTCACCCTTCTTTGGAACCAATAGCATAGGTATAGCACACAAACTTATGCTTTCTCTCACATGTCCTTTTGCTAGCAACTCCTCCACTTGCCTTTGAAACTCCTTTATCTTCTTAGGATTACAATTGTAGGCTGGTTGGTTAGAAATTTGAGATTTAAGTACAAAATCAATTTGAAGCTCAATTCTTCTCAATAGTGGTAAACCCGTGGGCATCTAATTAGGGAATACATCATCAAACTCCTGAAATAAAGACGCAAACACACTAGGAAAATCAGGGTTAAGGTCACTTTTAGATAATAAAACCTCCATATACCTAATCACTGTTAAAGCTCTCTTGCCTAGAAAAGCATTCTTTAAATCTCTCTCTTTTACATAGAAGCATTGATTTTTCTCAATTTTTTCACTCTTCATTAACTCTTTCTTTTCACTCCCTTCACCTTTCTCATTCTTTTCTCCTTTTTCACTCACTAACTTTTTCTCTCCTACAAATCCCTCTTTCTTGTTTGCACTTGTGCAGTCATTCGCTACCAGGCCTTTATCTTTATTCTTTTATCTCATGTCCTCTTTTCTCTTATTACTTTTTTTAACCTCGCCACTCGAATTCCTACAAGAAGATTGTTGAAGTTTAATCTGGTCAAGGTAAACTTCCTTGGATGATAGAGGTGCAAGAGTGACATTCTGTCTATTATGCTCAAAGAAATATCTATTCTTGTACCCATCATGTATTACATGTCTATCAAATTGCTATGGCCTATCCAACAACATATAGCTTGCCTGCATGGATACTACATCACAAACTACCTCATCACTATATCTCTCAATAGTAAAAACTACCACAACCTGCCTAGTAACTTTTACCTCTCCATTATCATTCAACCATTGCAGCCTATATGGATTAGGATGCTTATCACACTTTAGTCCTAATTTTTCAACCAAAGTTGTACTAGCCACATTATCACAACTACCCTAATCAATTATTATGCTACACACCTTACCAGCTATTAAGCATCTAGTGTGAAACATATTTTCTCTTTATTTTAAGCTCTCATCCTTAACATTCAAGTTCAATGCATGCCTAAAAACAAGAGATTCACCATGAATAGTATACTCAACATTATCTTCATTACTAATAACATCCTCTAAAGGTGGCATATCATTATCGCTACCATCAGACTTATTATCATCATCAAACTCAAATATAATTTCACTACCCATAAGAATCATAGCTCTTTTGTTTGGACATTCAGATTCATAATGACCCAAACCTTAACATTTAAAGCACTTAATATCTTTGTTTAGAAGTAATAGTGGAAAAAAAAAGAATTAGAAATACCATTTTGTAGAATGGACCTCTGATCCTTGTTCTTTGATGCATCCAACCTTTTTTGCTTGGAAACTAAGCCCCTATCTCTCTTCTTCTCATTATTATTTTGCCATTTTGAACCCCATTTTGAGTTGGAATTGTGAAATGCATGGGCTACCCCTATTTACTTTTGTTGTTTCTCCACCTTCATAACCATACTTACCAAATCCTCTATCTTCACATAATATTGTAGGCCCACAACATCAGCACTTTCTCTATTCAAACTACTAATAACTCTAGCCATTGTCACTTTTATATCCTCCTCTATGTTGACCTTAATCATCAACTTCTCCATTTCTTTATGGAAATCCTCAACTGATTTAGACCTTGAATGAGTTTTTGTAATGTTTGGTGTATCTCCCTATAATAGTAAAATTTAACAAATCTTTTCTTCATAATGGCCTTTATATCCGCTTAAGTCTCAATAGGTCTCTCATCATTTCTTTTTTTAGACTGCGCTAATTAGTCCCAACAAACTAATGCATAGTCAGTGAATTTAATTGCTACAACTCTCACTTTCTTCTCTTTAGAGTAGTTATGACAATTAAAGATCAACTCTACCTTTCTCTCTCACTCCAAGTATGCTTTTGCATCATTTCGCCCTTTAAATGATGGAATTTTCATCTTGATGGCATTTAAATTTTTGTTCCTTCTAGCTTCGAATCTAGCTTCAACCCTTCTATTCTTAGCCAAACTACTATCATCAAACTTATCCTCAAACATCTCTTGATAAAACACATATGGAAGCCTATTTCATCTACCATTCCCAGAAATATTTTGTGCCACCTCCTTTCTCTAGTCATCCATCTCATCAAGTTACTATTCAACTTTTGAAATTGACTATTAAATGCCTTATACATCACCTTCATATCTAATGTCATATTAGCTTCCTCATCAGAGGGTTCTTTACCCTCCATCCTTGGAAGAATAGTACTCATTTTAAGAACATGCAAAAAGTGTTAGCAAAAATAGCCTCACAAAAAAAACAAAAAAACTCCCTCATGTTTTTCACTCAAGTAGATGTGAACCCTCGTGTTTGCACTCGATTTTGGCTTTTGCCCTCTTTATGTGCTCACCTATTTATGCTTTTTTCCTCTCTTAACCATAATGAATGTTGCATTTCAGAAATCAAACTAATTCATTTCAAAGAAAATTTACAAGTAGTATTTATATGAGAGTAGCAACAAAAAATCTAACAAAAAAATGAAAAGTATAAAGTCTAGAGGCAAAGTAAATGTGACTAGTGAGGGAAATGATGTGACAACACATGAGAAAGAGTGTGTATCATGTGATTTTTTATGCAAGCTAAGTGACAAGAATGTAATATGCTACTTATCTAATATGAACAGATGCAAATTAGGTTAAAACAAAGAAAGAAAACACAAAGAGTGAATAAAAAAAATGACAAAATAGAAAATACGAAAAGAATTTGGTCAATCCCAATGGTAGGCTGATTATGACTCAATTCTAATTCAATTAATTTACAATCAACTCCAAACATCAACTAAAAATAGCCAATTTAGCTTATGCAATAACAATTTGAAATTTGAAAGCTTATGTCAAAAACCCCCAAATTGAATCACTCAAGAACTCTAACTAAAAATTTCTCAAAATTAGAGCAATTTAGGGTGTATATTCTGTAAATTCAATTTTTTGTGTTCAATTGGCATTCTCCAAGACAAGAATATGCAAAATATTACAAAAGAATCACAAAACCATAGTTAATTCATGATTTGATTTATTTTTTTTTTCATTTTTTTTTGCTAGAAACAAAAGCAAGATAAATAGGAATTTATCTCAAGGTGGCTTTGATACCAAATGATGCGGAACTTCAAGGATATATTGATCCCAAGACCCCAAACACAAATTAATATTGAACGAATCTTAGAATAAAAACTCTCCTATTGAACTTCTAAAATACCTGATCTTAGAAACGTAAGTAATTGGGAGTAAGAATAAGAAAATTGAATAAATACTAAAAGGAATTAATACCTTGAAAAAACCTATCCAATTTCTTGCTGCAACAAGCAAAGCTGTGGTTTTTCTTGAAAGAAAATACACAGAAAATAATTCAATATTCATCAAAATCTACCACACGCGTTTTTTAGAAAGTATTTATACTCTCCTTGTGAGCCCTAATTAAAATATAATATAAACTAAGTCTACGAATAATAATCTAAGCCTAAATCTAATTAGTACTAAGAGTTTGATTTGGTCATAGCTTCTTGTTTTCTCCATGAGTCCCACACATTTGGGAATTCTTTTGGACTTTTTGGGCCTTTTCAAGCCTTATACATAAAGCACAAGATGATGGACTGCCCAACTTCATTTTTTTAGTTTCTTGATGTGCTTTTATCTTCCTTAGCCCATTCTTGATCCATCTCTTCAACAAAAGATTTTGCCAAATTTGCAAAGCCATCTTTTAGTCTTTTTGCTTTTGCTCTTGTGATAGGTCCCATTAGCAGGTTGCAATCTCCAATTTGCCATCAAATGCTGAAATAATCATCTTGCCCTCCAATGCTTCTAGTGCTCATATCAAGGCCTATTAGAGTTGATTTTTAAATAATTTAGTGCGTAATAGTCCTAAGGGTGGCACTCTTCAACATATTGAGGGATCATTTTGAATTCAACTTACATAGAGGCATTCTCCAACAACATCTTCAACCCCTCTTGAGGAAATCGTAGAACAAGTTCTCCAAAAGGTGGAGTTTGTTGCGTTGGCATATCCTCTAGTAGTGGATGCACCTCAGATGTAGGCTCCGATGCTAATTGTGTATGTGCCTCAAGTTGGTTGTTCTTTGTTTGTTCTTCATGTTATTAGATCTTGGGATAATTTGATTGTTGGAATCTTAAGCTCCTTCTTCACAAGTAAGAGTTTCCACAGATAGTGTTAAGGACTTAAGATGATGTTGCTCGAAAATAATGTTAAGATTATTTTTGAAATTTAGCAAGTTTTCTTTGAGTTCTTTTCTTTCGAATGCTTTGAGTTGATTTTGCAAATAATTTTTTATGTCCAATTTGATTTTAGAACTTAGTATTTATAGTGTTTTTGCCTTTAGTGGAATTCAACTCATTAGAGTTTAGATGCCCATCTAAGTGGACTTGATTAATTTGGCTATCTAGCCTTTTAATTTATTTATTATCTCATTACTTTGAGTCCTTTTTATTTTTATTTTTATTTTTAGGAACTTAATTGCTATATCAATATGTATCAAAATTAAGATAAATTAGAGAATTATATTTAATGTTTACATTTTTCAAATAAAAAATTTCAAGAAAGAATGGATTGCATGGAATTAAAAATAATTATATTTTTTGAGCCTGCTAAAACCACTGACTAATTACTAATTGAGTGTGCTACAATCTAGTTTAGCTGCAAAGCTATTATATTCAGCTATCCGGGGCCGGGGCCGGGCTGTACGTGTAGGCCATTACATCGTCTCATTATAGATCCTTAATCCCACCACCTATGTATACTCTCCCATGCACTCTCCATTTCCGTTGTTATTTTTTCATTTTTGAGGAAATTAATAATTCCTTCATTTTTTATTACAAAAAAAATGTAATGCATAAAAGCCTTCCCGAAAATAATATAAGTTTCCCGGCATAATCCAGGTCGAACATTCTTTACCCACAATTTTCACAAAAACAATTTTAAAACCCTAGTTTAGATTGCCATTTTCATATGCATTCTCCAGATCTGTTTCTGTTATATCTGGTTTCATCATAAACTTTTGATTCTTCATTGAAGAAACACTGTTGTAATGGCCGGTTATCGCGATCCCAATCCGTTTGATGAGGAAGAAGTGAACCCTTTCGCGGTAATTTATATCTGTTCATATATAGTTGTTTCGTCAGACATTTCCTTTTTTATATATCTGATATTGTTATTTGTATCTGTTACCTCCAATTTATCACATATGCTTTGATTTTCGCTAACAATGTGATTGAAACAATGCAATGTCGGTGACATCTTGCCGCTTGCAATGCCAGATCTGTTTCTTGCATTTACAATGTTGTTGTGTTGTAATTTATTTTGAGTTTGATGCTCTTGTGAACCATTCAGAACAATAGGTAAACTATGAGCATGGAGAAGTATGACCTCGTGCATTTAGCTGTCAGTTTATATTTTTGGCAGTTTACGTTATGT
>JACGDI010003579.1:1607880-1624790 GCA_014898725.1 Jacaranda copaia | reverse complement strand
GAAGCGCGTTGTAATGATAATTCACATTTCGCCTTGAATAAGTACGTTTAACTTTTCAGTACAATTTAGTTCTAGATGAGGAACTTGTTTCCTTTGTTACAGCCACCTTCAGTGATGTACTTAGATTTGTATAATACAAATGCTTGACACAGAAAATAAATATACCTCATCTAAATTTCAGCCATCACTGAGAGAGAGGTATATGAACTAATGAACCTTAGTGACACAAGCATATCAATTTGGTTATATAAACATGAGAATCTTCAAGGTCTATTCGTTGAGGTTTAAGTTTCAGTTGACTGACGAGGTTTGGACTTGTTTCTGCAATCCTCATTAAGTTTTTTCATGCCTCCTGTCACAGATATGAATAAAAAAGAGTAGTTTCATTTACCGAGTTCAATAAAATAATGCACAGTTTAATCAGTATTCTGACATTAGCATATCATTGCTTTTCATTGAGATACATATTGCTTGTCATTAAGAATATTTGCCCTCTAATACCATGTTATATAGTTACTACGTGTAATAATAAAGAAATCTAATAGGAGAATTCAAGAAAATGAATTGAATTCTTTCATCAGTGGAAGTAGATTATTCTCTATCTCCATATATTAATTAAGGGTTAAAATCAAGTTGTACCCCCTCCCACATGCTGTTGGAAATGGGCAGAAAACTCCATCAACAACAATAATAACTAAAAGCCTCCCCTTGCTTTTAGAAAAGGTGAAAAAGCTGCCAAAAAGAGCAGTGAGCCAGAAGTGCCCATTGTATGAGTTTTTTGGTTTTACTTGTAAAAGACTATTGTGTCCCTATTGGCTATTTATACCATTGGATCTTTCTTCATGTAGATTTATTAACTTATGTAAGATATATATATTCAAATATTTATGGATATTTGTACAAATATATTTATACATATCCATATACATATATTCTCTCTCTCTCTCTATATATATATATATATGTATGTATTCACATATATGCATATGTTCGATTATCTGTATTACATAGACATACATAATTCAAATAGTGGGTTGGGTTGGGGTTGCGAGCAATACCAGGGTACTTGGACTGGGGGATTTTGCAGGTGCTGGATAGGGCGTTGTGGTTGGCTACAGAAGTAGAATGGTAGTAGTTTGAGTGAACAGGAAGCGGAAATAAAAATAGGAAAAGAGAAGAAAAAGGTAGGGGAAGAAGAAGGAAAAGTAAAATAAAAAACAAAAGAAAAGAAAAAGTGCGATGAAGGAATAAGAAGAAACAATGATGAAAAAAAAGATAAATTAAAAAGAAAAAGATTGAAACTAAAAATGCTAAAATGGAAGTAAGGGCATGTAGAATACATTTGATTTTGACTAAAGGGGCTGTGAGCTCTTTTAAAGACACAAGGAGGCTTTTTGACTAGTGTTTTTGTCTAGAGGGAATTTGTTCCTATTTCTTAAAGTACGGGGATAAATTGTAATTACGACTATTAATCAATGATATTAAATCTTTATGTCATCTAGGTTGAGAATATCAAACATTTGTTCTTCATGAATATGAATTTTCTGATACTAGGTATGAACGCATAAAAATTTGCATTAAAGGTCTTAATAAATTTTACTTTATATTTAGTTTACTTTTTTGATTTTTTATATTTCAAACTTGTCAGTTTTGGCTGATTTTCATTTGAAGGTGAAAAGTGTTTGTATTTCTCTACATTGATTTTGGCTCAGGAGAAGTGGGAAAAATCCTAGATTTTATATTTTATGCTAGCCCATCAATTTGGCCAATAGAAATTAAACAATCTCACATGCAAAGTAAAACTGAGTGTCAACAGAAGGTGTTGTTTTGATAAAACATGCTCGAGTCAACAGCAAAACATTATTCTTTATTGTGAGAAAATTGAACTGTGTAATGAACATTCACTCATTGTCTTTGAACTCAACTATAAACTGCTCCTTGTACCGTCCATCTCTTTTCAGCAAAGAAACATCCTTCACTGTTTACCCAGGCATTGCTTCAGTATTGCCTCAAGCACTACCATCTGAGTTTCACTGGTAATTTCATGTGACACTGTTTTACTAATCCCCAACCTATTTGCTCCTCCCACAACTGACCTGTAAATAGGTGAAGACTTTTGCGGTAACCAGATATAAAAAATCATTCATGTGTGGTTGCATAAAGTCAACTAAAAATTTGAAAGCTGAAGAAGGAGCAGACCATCTTTCCTCCTAAGCAAGCTTCCATGCCACCTTTATTTTGCTTACCCATACATCATCTGATGAATCTCTTAGAAATCAGTCAGAAGCCTTTGCAATACTTTGGAATTAGAATGCCAAGCATGTGTGGCCAAAAGAAGTCAAATAAGAATTAGGAAGCCCCACAAGTACGATTTTTGCACACTCATGTATTTGAGAGTTGTCTAGTTGTTAGGAGTGATTGTTGTTTAGGTTTGATAAATATTTCTCAGCTCAAATACAAGTAGGCTTAACATGTGAGCTCTGAGCATGCTTGGCTCAACTGACTGTCCCATCAGTTATGTATGGCAGTTTTCTGTAAGTTATTTTGCAGAGTCTGACTTGGTCTCTTGCTGCTATATCAGTGTATGCCTCTGCATGTTCTTTTGCAAATAATAATCGAATGAACTACATTGGTGCTTTAGCAAAGTTTTTCCATGCAAATGCTGCTTGGAGTGCTGTCAAATCAACAATATCTGTCAGTTCATTTGCTGTTTCATTGACACTTTTTTTGGTTGGGTTTTGAACTTCTAGTCTGGTAGGTGCAAGACCATTAAAATTGTTTTTCAGGTTGTTCAGATAGTAAAAATCTCTAAAAAAATCATGTTGTGTGGAAACACAGTTTGATGAATCATATGCCAAGCAGGAAAATGTGAGAAAAATAGGATCAGAATTTGAAAATGTGATCTGTAAAAGTGTCCTAGGAAGATGCGTAAATGAAACAACAATTAGAAGGGAAAAGTTTCCTGCAGAATACGTGTGGAATTCACTGTTGGGTGCTATAGGGGTCTAGGACTGCTTACCTAGGTAACTTGCATGCTAAATAATATTTGGTGTAAGCAATAGCACTGAAACTTTTAGGTGTTTATGTCATAGTACTTTCCGGAATATGCATATACATGTAGACAAAGATAGTGCTAGGAATACATATTTTGTTGGGATATACAACTTCATACTGATTTTTCATCCCATTTCTAGCCCCTCATTCCTGGTGCCATTGATTTAAGAATTCCATTGAACTACTTCAAAAGCATGGATCTGTGTAAAACTTCTCATAATAGTTTCAATGTACTTCTGATTAGTTGATTTAATTGGTGGCCTGATATTCTGCAAGTGATGAGCTGCAGGTCTGGTAGGATGTCTTCTTTGGAATGTTATAGCAGTTACTGTAGCTTGGATCAAGGGGGAAGGTTAGTTGTGAATTGTGTTTTTCTGGCTTGCTGAGGCTTCAATGATCTGGAAAGATGTTAATGGATTTCCGATTTTTTCCTCGTTCAGGTCCAACAATCTGGTTTCTGTCTATCATCTACTTCATGTCTGGGGTTCCAGGAGCCTATGTGTTATGGTATCGTCCTCTTTATCGTGCAATGAGGTACCTAAAAGAGCTCCCTTCTTCCTTTATATCTCCTCTCATCTTTCATTTCACTTTTGGGAGGTGTGACTTGGGACTAAATTTTATAATTTAGGGTTAGTTGTCCTGGTGTGTCGCATCACGAATACCATAGAGTACTATGTGATTTGTAATTTCTTGTATTTGTCTCGTACTAGTATTTTTTTTCCTTTTATTTGGGGCTGGGTAACCACTGTATTTAATAGAATTGTAACTTGTGATGCCTAATTGCATTATCTTTTGCTGTTTTTTTTCTTCCCTTTTTCAGTCTTATTTTCCTTTTCTGAAAGGACTAATATAGGTGAACAAGGCATTTGTCACTTCTTTGCACTTCACACACACTACTTTGTTTACTCCTGTTGTTTTTCTACTGATTTTACATAATTAAGCATTTATTTCCTTTCCAGGACTGACAGTGCTCTGAAGTTTGGATATTTTTTCTTGTCTTACTTGGTAAGTATATACTTACCTGCTTGTGATTATCCCTGACTTTGAGGGGCCTGACAAATTTGCTTCTGTATTTTTTTAATGCAGTTTCATATTGGCTTCTGCATCTTTGCCTCTGTTGCTCCTCCAATGATTTTTAAAGGGAAATCATTGACGTATGTTTTCTTTTTCTTTTCATTGTTTGCTTGAATTGGAAGCTACTGCAAAAATCATGACTTTTAGATGATGAACCACTCAAAAGCAGAAGGAAATGAAAATGAAAATGTGCTCTAGGAAAGAAGATACATTGAAGGCTGTACTTATTAAACATGAAGATAGTTGATTTAATCCTATTTTCGTTGTATTGCTTGCTAATGCTTGTCCAATCTGTTTCACTGGCAGTGGAATTTTGCCTGCAATTGACCTTTTAAGTGGAAATGCTTTGGTTGGGGTAAGCTATCAAGATTCATTATATTTGAAAATTTCATTAGTTTTCTTGGACTTGTTGAACCACTGGAAATTGCTATATTTCTGAATGGGTGGTATATGCACTATAGCTTCTTTTTTTGCACGACAAACTGTGAAAAAATGAAATATGTGGCTTAAAATCTTGTAAAGATGACAATTGCATGCAAGATGCGTTTGGCACCATCCTCCTCCTCTTGGTGTCTATTTCAAATATACTTATTCTGCATTGAGAGCTCGGTTTTATATACTTGGTCTTATAATTTATGCTTCCCTTATCATTGTTTCGGGTGGTTGATACCTTTGACATTCTTGTTGTCTTTGCAGATATTTTACCTTGTGGGATTTGGATTCTTTTGCATTGAATCAATGATTAGCATATGGGTGATTCAGGTTTGAATACTTCCCGATATTTGTCATTTCATATCTCTGTTGTTGGCTTTATTTGAACTCTCTTTATCCATTTTAAACGATGCGCAGCAAGTTTACATGTACTTTAGGGGAAGTGGAAAAGCTGCAGAGATGAAGAGGGAGGCAGCAAGATCAACTATGATGGCAGCATTGTGACACGACAATTGATGCGGACACCAATATTTTTGAGCTGTTGAATTCATTGGCTATTCTTTTCTTACAACTTTTACCCTCCAAACCCAATGCATCGGAAATGAAATCTTTGAAATCCATATCTTACATATGTAATTCCATAATCTTATCTAATGAATATTGTCAAACATTTTCGTTCTAGAGTTGGAGATAAAGTGGCTCCCTTGCATTTTCCCGCACTGGTTTTTCTTGTTTTAACTTTGTCATGCTGGGATGCTGTCAGAGGTTGGACCTAAGTCTTCGGCGTTATTGTTTGTCCACAAGAGGGAGATTTCTGTAAAATTTTACTTGATATATTCTTGCACTCTGTACTTGTGCAGCTAACTGTAAAAATAACTTGAATCGATTACTAGTTACTTGGGTTATGTCGAAATGAGAATGGCTTTGATGGGGTGGTGGATTTTGTTCTTTTGGCCACACACACACACACACACACACCTTTCCCACTTTTTCTTGTGCGGTGTCCGCATGCGATTCTTTCTCATTAATGGGTGGTCGTCATATTTGAAGTTATGAGATCTGACCTTGATAAAGCTCTAAGGGCTCTATCTTGGTGCAGTTTTTTTGTTTGGACTGAGGCGGCGGAAGTAGAAATTCTCCGTGCAACGTTTTTCGCGAATTTAGCAATGGATTTCTCTCTGCTCAAGACAACCACACTCTTTACACCCCTTTGTTTTCATTTTCAAACTTCATTTTTATTAATATTTAAAAATTGAAAATCATCAACTTTATTCATTTTCACTCATCTTATTTTACGTTTTCATTTTCAATTTTTTCTAGAATCATTCTTCTATCATTTCAATCAAATTTAAATTGAATTTAATATAAATATATTCACTATTATTTTAAAATTAATAAATTATATATATATATATATATTTAAAAAAATCTTTTTAGACACAAAAAAAATATAAATAAATTATTCTTTTCAATTATACACATATTCTAATCATTAATTTTCCAACAAAATAGTCAAATATACTTTCATTTTCATTTCAACTAAACTACTTTTTCGACATTTGAAAATGCATCAAAACTAAAAATATCTCTAGAAATAAAACTAATAGTGATCATAAATTACGTTTATTCACATATTCGAATGGCATTTGCTATTATAGATCAAGTGACAAAGAGTATTCTTCTTTGTTTTTTTTACCTCTGAATCTACGAGTACTGATTAAGGAATAGGGAAGACTCGACTTCATATATTTGTAATTGTGAAAATAATATTATTAAAAATTTTACCTTTTACACCAAATAAACTATGGCATCTCACATTTAAATTTTCTTGAAAAAGCTAATATTCCACCTCTATCAACCAAAAGTCCTAAACTATCCTTCAAAACTATGTAAGACCTGAGTTAATTATCTCAATCCTGGGGCCCCATCTTTCGTAGCATAATTCGTTCATAAAAACGTGACGAATTAGAATATAGGAGAGTTTCTAAATAACAAAAGACACAATAACTTTGAACTAATTAAAGAGAAGGGGTTATTAAACTATACCAATTATTAAAATACCAAGAGTTTGCTTGCTTGCAAAATTGTATAGGATAGATGTATAATCGAATGTAATTAATTGCTTGGCTGTCACAATTAAAGTCCATGATTAATAAAAAGCTTAGTATTTTATCATAAAGTGTTGTAATTATGTATTCTCCTCTCTTGGTGAGATTAATAATCCTAAGATTAGAAATATTGATATTAATATATCAAATGGTGAAATTATGCCTGCATATAAACTAAATATAGACTTAATTAACAAATATGTATATTTCACTAAGACTTGATTTATATAATTGAGTTCTTAAGAAAATGTTAAATTATTTGCGCAATCAAATTTATTCTTTTAAGATTTTTTTTATACAATATCGATAAAAAAATTATAAATTTTTTATAAGAAAATTATTTCTTCCATGTGAATAAGATTTCACAAGCTGAACCAATTTTTTTTTGGTAAATTAAAAAATGAATACTATTTTTAAATGCAAATTTATGCTTAATATGAATTTATTTTGTAAAATTACAAACTAATATCCATGAACAAATCGAATATAACATTGTTTAATTTGCAAAATAAGTGTAACATTTTATAAAATTTAAAAGTTAATTACTTTTCAAAATAAAAATCAACTCTTTTTAGGTAACAATAAATTATAGACCACTTGGGAAAAAAGTTTAACAACAGAGACTTACTACAACACCACATATATTTAAAATTTTTTTAATGAAGATAATTCAATTATTAAAATAAGATTGGGAATGAAATTGATATTTTACATTAATCATTAGTTACAATCCTATGCATTCAAACAACTGAGTGTATTAAAATTAGTAATTCAAGTAAGCAAACATATCCTATACTTATCAATTTTATTCAATTCTATCATAGCAAACAAATGAGGCCCAATACTAAAACACAATCACATTTATATTATTTTCATCACTTTTCGCCAAAAATATCTCTTCAATATTTTTCTCTTAGCACTACTTGAAGTATTACTTTCGATTTGAAAAAAATATTTTACCATTTTGATTAAAAAAAAAAAATGTACACTTAACAAACAAAATTGCATGTGTTCTACAATACAAAAATTTCTAGTAAGAAGTGTAAACGTTTCATAGATTGTTTATCTATTGAAGATTATATCCACTCCGGAAAAAATTAATAAACGTTTGTATAACTTATAACGATAACATATTGAATGCTTATTGGAATCAGCACCACAAGTTTTGTCGTGAATTATTGTGTGATTTGTATTTAATTTATAAAATGTAATTTTATCATCATTATAAATATCATTGAAAAACAATAAATCAAACCATATAAAAATATCAAGAAAATCGAGTAGGATCAATAGAGAGTGACGACACATGCAGTCATCTTAAAGATTGTCTCCTTACATGTGGGTACTAATAGCTGATTATAGCTTTAGGATAAAATCCTATTAGCCTATAGTGGCGTCTCACCTCATATGTACGGCCATGAAAAGATTAGAAACTAGTCTATAATCACATTAGCAAAACATAAAATTTCTTGTGGGAGAATAAAATAGAAATATCTAAAGCTCATTAACTCGATGTGCCAAATGAAAAGATAGTGGCCCTTTAAATAGTTGAAAAAGATTTGACCATTATGATAATTTAGTGGCCTAATAAAAAAACTAATAAAATCATAATAAACACAATAATAAATAGGCCACATGAATATATATAATAAAATGGTAAAATGTTATAAAACCACAATAAGATTAATATAATAAATGAACCATAAACCTCAAATAAATAGAAAATAAAATAGACACATTAAATAAAAAAAAATATTAGAAATAAGTGAATAATTAAGAAAATTTTAAAATTTATTTCCAACAAAATTCTCTAAGAATCTAGCTCCATCAACATGTTTTCTGCAACCACCACTTGCCAGGAGTACTGGTTTTTTAAACAACAAAATTTTTCAATACTTAAATTGGAAATAAATTTGAATATATAGATATAGTAAATAATCCGAATATAATTGGCTATGAGTTTACATAGGAATGTAAATGAGTCGAGTCGAGTCAAGTTGAGCTGAACTTGAATCTAATAGGCTCAAGCTCGGCTTTTATTAATTCATAAGTTTGAGCTTGAGCTCTTGTTTGGTTGAGCCTAAATAGTTGAGCTCAAACTCGGCTTGTTTAAGAGACGAAGGCTCAGGTGAGCTTTATCGAACTTGATTCGATAAGGTATGTCATAGGGAAGTAGAAGAGCTCGATTCATATAAGTTTGGATAAGCTCAAGTTTGTGTAAGTTTATGAGCTTGAGCTCGTTGTTGTTGTTGTTATTATTATTTACTTTTTTTATTTTTATTTTTTTGAAAATAAAAAAAATAAAAAATGAATTATTATTATTAGTTACCTATCTTTATGGACCTATATGGCTTTAGATTGGAACTATATATATAATAATAAAAAAATTTGTTTATGCTTGTGAGTTTTTCGAGAAAAATACTATTGAGCTCGATTTGACTCATTTGTGTAACACCCCTAAATATTTCATGATTAGTATTAATTTCATATTGTTATTTTGTTTTAAGAAATTTTAAGTATTTTAATTATTTTTAAAGTTTTGGGGTTAATTTGTAAAATTGAGAAAATATAATTGAACAACTCTTTAAAGTTTAGGGGCCAATTCACAAATAGTTTGGACCTGATTAGACAACCATTGAAAACTTGGGGGTTTTGCATTGAAAACTTCAGGTCAACTGGTCAAGTCCCATTTTTCATTAACTGGAGAGACTCAATTGAATGAATCCAAAAAGTGCCGTGGGCCAATTTAGAAATTACAAAAAGTTAATCTATTTAAATCACAAACTTCCTTTCCCCTCTATTTCTTCTCATTTTTCTCTCTTTTCATCGCAACCCTCTCTTTTTCCTTCATTGGTGATTCTTTCCAACAACCATCATTTCCCAAAACTAAATCAATCATCTTCTTCTCCTCACTTCTAGCAACAACCTAGTACCATACGCATGGTGTTTCAGGCGGCAGACTATTGGAAAATTGGGGCTAAAACTTGACCATGGAAATGGGTAACGAGCGACAGTGAAACAACATTGAAGGCGAATTTGGGGTAATGCTTTAGGTAGTCCTCAGCTCAGGGATCATCGTGGAACCATTGCTTGGAGGTTTGATGCAGCAGCGGGGGCAAAAATTGGAAAAATAGACACAACAGCGAGAGCTAGTGATGAAACTCCAAGGAGTGATTTGAGGGTCATTTTGGCAGCAAAACTTGAAGTGGATAGGAGCATTGGGTTTAGGAGGTTGTAAGGCATCTTCTGATGGTGACATTGGTCCTTTCCTCACTGCGACAGACTGTGGCAACAGTGGAGAGATAGTATACTCTCCTTGACACGATGATCGCACTTGTATACTTGGTTTATGATTTTAGAGCTCCAATAATTGAATCTTGAGTTAAAGTTGGGTGTGGGATTATGAACATATACATGTATATTACACCGATTCACTTGTAAATCTTGTAATATGCTAGGGATGAGGAATTTATATATGATTGATATATATTCCCATGCAAAGGATTATTGTATAGTCTAAACGGACCAAGATATCATATTATGTGCTAACTTGGATTAGATAAGAGTATTAAAGGAATTTAAACTTTAATTTGAGGATTTAATGAATTTGAGAACTAAGAGGAGATAATTGGGTTAATTACGATGATATTATTGATAGAGATAATGTTATGAGGTTAAATAGGTAAGTAAGAATCATATTACATCCCATTATCAGAATCGATACAAACCATAAAATTACCATATTAGCAGAGAAATTTGTGATTGTAGACTGCTAATGATGTAATTATAATTACTAAGGACTACTAGAGTTGAATGGAGATTTTAACTGTGAATGTACTTTTTTGATTAGGTGATGAAGAAATGGGACCTACTAACCAATAGGTTGCTAACTGTGATTGCCTTTTTGAGACTACGAAGGTGAGGGTCTATTAATCTGGCATCTTCTTATGCTTATATGTTATTGTGATAAACCCATGTGAGGGTTCCTATTTCTATATCAACTATATTGTATTTATTGAAATCAATATATGGCTTGAAATCTTGATTGCTATCTATTATATGATGTGTACACCCTTATGACGGTTATGCTTGCTATTAATTCTAAACCCAATTTTTTCTAACACCCAGAACTCTTGCTTGTTATTTGTATCACTCTATTACCTGACTGTATCATTATCTATTGCCTTGTCGGTACACTTGCTATCTATTATAGCTTTAATTGGCCATGTTGGCTTATCTAAATTGTTTACTGATATCATATTGCCTTGTCGGCATTTTGTACTATTTGGTATTATTTTATCCTATTATCATTTGCCTCGCTAGCATATTTGTTTACCTAGTATCTGTGATATGCTAGGAATTTTCCCTTAGGCATCTACACAAATGGTATTGATTTTATTATATGCACGAAGAATTATTGGGCTGAGGATCAATCCAAGCGAGATGTTTGGTTATGTGGGGGCATGCTATGCAATTTTGTATAGGTGTCAATGATACGCTAGGGATTTTTCCCTACGTGCCAATTGTAAACTAGGGATTTTCCCCTAAGTATCAACGATGTGCTACGGATTTCCCCTTAAACATTTGCAATGCACCATACCATTTCATATAGGTATTGGCTATGTTCCAAGCTGTCACACTTTGATATATTGATTGACTGACTGGTATAAGATGAATCTATAATGTATGTCTTGTATTAACTTGTTGGAATACATATGCTTTGGGTTTGTTGTACTTGACTGTATTCTGTCTACTTGAAATTTGTTCTTGGAGCAACAAGGTAGGAGAGTTTCCTATTTTGCTAATTGTTACTACTTGTTTCTTGATATGCTTTGTTCTAACTATTAAATTTGTGATCTATTGAATTGAATCTTTCTTAATAGATCCTTATTATTGTTCTTAAGTTTATCCCTCACCAAGTCTTTGGACTTACTCCACCATATTCTAATAATTTTCTCAGACATGAATAGGTGATGAAAGCTGACTTCAGGCTTAGATTGAAGTATATATGTTTTGTAATAGAGCAAGTGTTTATATTTGTGTATGGAATCACTTGTATGTTAAGTTCTAAATTTTGAGATTTTGTGATATGTCATATTTGATCTTAAGGTTTGTAGCATATATGAAGTTGAATGATAGGGTCTACTATGGCATGTAAATATTAAGTTAAATGTCCCCAGAACACTTGTAATATGTATTTTTGTGATTTCTATTAAGTTTTGCTTAAGTTGAAATTGGTGTTACCTTAGATAAGTTGAAAAAAAAAAATTCATGGGTCTATTGTTCAGATTGTGGCTTTTGAAATTAAGACTGAATCAGAGTGGTGCCTCAGCTTATGGACTAACCTAAGAAAGAGTGTGTGCAAATTTTGATAGTGGAGGTACAGGTGCAAGGACTTTGTACCATACAAGATTAGATAGAGGCCACATTTTAAGCATTAGAGTCGGATTACAATAGATTTGTAGATGTACCCTACCTAGTGATAGATGAGATAAACAAGATGATAGCCTTTTATGGTATGTCTATAGATTAGGTTATAGGCGTTATCATAGGGACTGATGTCAAAGCCGGTCCTTTGAGGATTTATCTAGCTCCAGAGCTTAGGAATGAAAAGGAGCACAGATTGAGGAGCCACTTATGAGGAATTTGGTAGCAGTGCTTGTAGAGGATTTGGACAATGATGTAGAGGAGATAAAAATGATACTGAAGTTCGGAGCTTTCTGGGGTTGGTCGGTTACTATTGGAGATTTGTTCAAGAATTTTCCAAGATAGTTGGCCCGTTGACCAAGTTAACCTAAAAAGATAAATCGTTTGATTGGGATGAGGATTGTGAGAAAAGCTTTCAAGAATTGAAGAACCGCCTAACTACAGCTCCAATTTTAGCCCTTCTAGATGGGTTAGAAGATTTTGTGGTATATACAGATACCTCTTATAAAGGATTTGGATACATGTTAATGCAGAGAGAACATGTTATTGTTTACACATCTAGGAAATTGAAACCTCATGAGGAGAATTATCTAACTCATGATCTATAGCTGGCAGCAATCATTTTTGCATTGTTAAAATGGAGTTGTTATCTTTACGAAAAAATATTTGAAGTATATACAGATCACAAAAGCTTTAAGTATCTACATTTGCAAAAAGATTTGAACATGAGACGGCGCAACTGGATGGAGTTTCTAAAAGAACGTGACATTTCCATTATCTATCATTCAGGAAAAGCAAATATAATAGCTAATGTTTTGAGTTAGAAGGTGGTCTGCAAGGGGCAAAAGTATCAGAAAGGCTTAGAATGAGTGCTGTACTAAGGCTGAAACAACAAGTTTGGGTTGTGGGAGTAAAAGTACAGCCTGAACTATATAATGAAATTTGACGAGCTTAAGCCAAGGATAAGGGGATGTTTAAACAAAAAGAAAAGGTTAGAGGTTTTGAGGAGTCTGAGTTTGACATAGATAGCTAAGGCACACTGCTGTTTCGTAAGAGACCATGTGTACCTGAAGAGCTTAAGGGAAGGTTATTAGAAAAGCCACACAGAACAAGATATACATTACATGCAGAGTGAGCGAAGATGTATCAGGACCTGAAGAAATAGTTCTGGTGGAATGAGATAAAGAAAAATGTAGTAGACTACATGCAAAAATGTTTAACTGGCCAATTAGTGAAAGCAGAACACCAGTGGCCATTAGGATTGTTACAACCGCTTCCTATCCCTGACTAAAAATGGGAACAAGTGACCATGGATTTTGTGATTGGTCTATCCATAGCTAGAGGTGGTTATGACAGTATCTGGACAATAGTGGATCGTTTAATGAAGTTTCCACATTTTCTACTGATTGGAACAGACTACAAGGTTGAGAAAATGGCAGAATTATACATTAAGGAGATCGTAAGATTACACAAAATTCCAAATAGTATTATATTCGATCGAGACCCAAAGTTCATGTTGAGACTTTGGAAAGGCGTACAAAAATACTTGGGAACAAGGTTACAGTTTAGCTCAACCGACCATCCTCAAATCGATGGACAATTAGAAAGGGTTATCAAAATTTTGGAAGACATGTTGCGAGCTTGTGTTTTGGATTTCAGTGGGAGTTGGACTCGACATCTTCTGTTGATTTAATTTAACTAAAATAACAATTATCAGTTAGTTATTCACATGACACCGTATGAAGCATTGTACGACTGAAAGTGTTAGTCCCTATTGCATTGGGATCTGGTAGAGTTCAAAGGTACCATTGGAGAGACTTTGAGAACTATAAAACCTAAATTGATTCAAGAGACTATAGAAAAGGTATAAATTATTAACTAATAGTTGAAGGCTGCCCAGGACTGATAGAAAAGTTATGAAGATAAATAGAAGAAGGATTTGCAATTTGAGATTGGCGATCAAGTGTTTCCCAAGGTATCGCGTGGAAAGGGGTCAAAATCGGCAAGGGCAAAAAGCTAAGTCCAAGATATGTTGGATCTTATGAAGTATGCAAAAGAGTTGGACATGTAGCGTATCACATAGTACTACCTTAGGAACTAGTAGGGATACATGATGTCTTTCCTTAGTCATAACTACAAAAATTCCATTTTGATCCTTCCCGCATCATACTGTATGAACTTATGGAATTGAAAGGTGATTTGACGTACGAAGAGCAACCAGTTGGTATCTTAGGTCAAAAGTTTTGGAATGTCGAAATTGGAGGTTCCTCAAGTGAAGATACTATGGCAGAACCATGGTATGGAAGAAGCAACATGAGAACAAGAGGATCTCGTGCATTGGTAGTACTCTTAACTCCTCTTAAATTTGGGGTAGGAATATGGGGACTAGATTCTTTTGAGAGGGGTGGTGTGTAACACCCCTAAATATTTCATGATTAATAGTAATTACATATTGTTATTTATTTTATGAAATTTTAATTACTTTAATTATTTTCAAAGTTTTAGGGTTAATTTGTAAAATTGAGAAAACCTAATTGAACAACTCTTTAAAGTTTAAGGACTAATTGACAAATAATTAGGACCAGATTAGACAATAATTGAAAACTTGGGAGTTTGCATGGAAGACTTCAGGTCAACTAGGTCAAGGCCCAATTTTCATTAACAGGAGGGATTCCATTGAATGAATCTAGAAAGTTCTGTGGGCTAAGTTAGAAATTACAAAAAGTTAATCTATTTAAATCACAAACCTCATTCCCCCCTCTATTTCTTCTTATTTTTCTCTCTTCTTCTCCCTGGCTCTCTTTCCCTTCCTCACTAGCTATTCCCTTTGATAGCTACCATTTGCTAAAACTAAATCTATCATCTTTATTTCCTCACTCCTAACAATAACCCAGTACCACATGTATAGCGTTTTAAGCGGCAGACCATTGAAAAATTAGGGTTGAAACTTGATCGCAGCAGTGGGTAACGAGCAACGACGAAAAAGCATTGAAGGTAAATTCTAGGTGATATTTTAGCTAGCCCTCAGCCCAGGGATCACCGTGGAACCATTGCTTGGAGGTTTAACATAGCAGTGGTGGCAGAAACTAGAAAAATAGACATGGTGGTGAGAGGTGGTGATGAAGCTTGAAGGTATGATTTGAGGGCTATTTTGGCAGCAAAATTTGAAGTGGATAGAGCATTATTCAAGAGGTTGTAAGGCATCTTTTGGTGGTGACGTTGGTCTTTTTTGACGATGATGGTGGGAAGATAATATTCTCTCCTTGACGCGATGATCGCATTTGTGTACTTAGTTTTTGATTCTAGAGCTCCAATAACCAAATCTTAAAGTTAGGCATGAGATTATGAACATATACATGTATATTGCACCAATTTACTTGTAAATCTTGTAATATGCCAAGGATGAGGAATTTGTGTATGATTGATATATATATTCCCATGCAAAGGATTATTATATAGTCTAAATGGACCTAGATATCATATTATGTGCTAACTTAGATTAAATGATAGTATTAAAGGAATTTAAACTTTAATTAGAGGATTTCATGAATTTGAGAACCAAGAGGAGATAATTAGGTTAATTATGATGATATTATTGATAGGGATAATGTTATGAGGTTAAATATGTAATTAAGAATCATATTGCACGCCATTATTAGAATCAACACGAACCCTAAAACTACCATATTGGCCAAGAAATTTGTGATTGTGGACTGCTAATGATGTAATTATAATTACTAAGGACTACTAAAGTTGAATAGAGATTTTAACTGTGAATGTAGTTTTTTGATTAGGTGATGAAGAAGTGGGACCTACTGACCAATAGGTTGCTAACTGTGATTGCCTTTCTGAGACTATGGAGGTGAGGGTATGCCAATCTAGCACTTTTTCATACCTATCTATTATTGTGATAAACTCTTGTGAGGGTTCCTGTTTCTACACAAATTGTATCATGTTTATTGAAATCCATATATGGCTTGAAATCTTGATTGCTATCTATTATCTGATGTGTATACCCTTGTGAGGGTTATCACTTACTATTGATCTGTTTTGGTGCCCAAAACTCTTGCTTGTTATCTGTATCGCTATATTACCTGATTGTATTGTTATATGTACTATTCTGTATCATTATTTGTTGCCTTGCCAGCATACTTGTTTTCCATTACAACTTTAATTGGCCATGTTGGCTTATTTGAATTGTTTATTGATATCATATTGCCTTGTCGGCATTTTATACTATTCTTTATTATTTTTTCCTATTATCGTTTGCCTCGCTAGCATATTTATTTACTTGGTATTTGTGATATGAAATGAATTTCTCCCTGCATATCAGCAATGTGCTAAGGATTTTCTCCTAGGCATCTGCACAAATGGTATTGATTCTGTTATATGTATAGAGAATTATTGGGCAGGCAAGATGTTTGGTTATGTGGGGCACGCTAGGCTAGACGCTAGGGATTTTCCCTTATGCATTTGTGGTGTACTATATAGTTCCATATGGGCATCAGCTATATATTAAGCTGTTATGCTTTGATAAATTGATTGACTGATTGGTATAAAGTGAATCTACAATGCATGTCTTGTATTGATTTGTTGGAATATATATGCTTTAGGTTTGCTATACTTGACTGTATTCTATCTGTTTGAAATCTGTTCTTAGGGCAATAAGGCAAAAGAGTTTTCTAGTTTGCTAATTGTTACTGCCTGTTTCTTGATATGCTTTGTTCTGACTGTTAAATTTGTGATCTATTGAGTTGAATCTTCCTCAACAAATCCCTACTGGCGTTCTTAAGTTTATCCCTCACTAAGTTTTTA
>JACGDI010003579.1:1534888-1581011 GCA_014898725.1 Jacaranda copaia | reverse complement strand
TTTTCAATAAAATTTATTTGACAGTTAAATTGGTTCTTTCTAAAGAAGTTTGAGCCTTCTTCTTTTCAAATTGCTTGGATGTTTAGCTAGAATTGAAGAAATATCCTTTTCTTAATTTTTAATTGATTTTTCTTTTTTAAAAATGCTGGATATTTTCAATTTTATATTTAAACAAGTAGTTAAAATATGGGATCGAATTCACCCACCTACATGGTATAATTGGTAGCATGGTGTAAATTTATGGTGAATACATAGTTAATAAAAGGTGCAATTAATAGGGAACAGAAGGGAGAGCTGCATGATTAATTAGGCAGAACTCTATGTGGTATGTGTAGTCAAATTAAGTGGTGGCATAAGCTTTAATTTATGTTCTATAATGGCCAACATAAATGTTGAAGGTGGGTAGTTGAGATGTTTAACGAATGAATGCATGAAATATGAAGGGCGGCCCAAATGGCAATGCACAGCTTACGAGCTACAGCTGGCTCCACCCTCCAGCCTTCCAGTATATTAACGGAACTGCTGTTGGTCCCTGAGTTTTAAGGAAGAGGAAACCTTGATGGTTCCTTCAACCAATTTCGAGAGAGTTAAAGGCTGGCAATGCTTGGTTGTTAATGCTTCAATTTCGGTGAAATGAAAATGATGTTTTCAAATTACCAATTCCTATAACATGGCAGACAAAAAGTCGAGCTCGCCATGCACGAAAATTGGTTCCCCAACTTCAAAACGCAATTGAATATATATATATATATATACATATATTAATGTTGACTTGTGTGAAATTAATTTAGTGTGAATATTGCAAGACAAAGTTAGTGTTATTAGAATTGGAAAGGCAAATATTATATAAGACAAGTGAGATTTATTATGTTTTTTTTCTTTTTTCTTTTTAAAGATTTACCGACACATGTACACCAAGAGAGTTTGTTAAACATGTACACCAAGAGAGTTTGTTAAGATTCATATATAAGTGTGAGGATAATGTCATTAGGGTTGTAAATGAATATTTGAAAATTCATTTACTGTTCTCATTCATATTCATTTATATAAAATTTATTCGCATCCGTTTAAAGTGAATATTATCCATATTCGATTAGCAGATATTTGATTATAAATGAATACAGATATAGTAAATGTATATCTTATCCGTTTAATATTTATTAACTAATATATTATTTATATTTTTCAATAAAAATTTTATAATCCATATAAGTATATATAAATTATAATTGAAGAATTGGGAAGAAAAAAGAATAAGTTTAAAAGGTTATTATAATATAGAAAAAAAATTATAGAATAAAGTTAATTAACATAATTATTGTTGGTTGACTTAATTTATAATTAATACACTTAAATGTTGTTATTATTATTAATTGGTACTAATAATTAATTATAAAGTTAATTATTAATTAAAAATTATGTTATTTGTCTAATTGCTCTTTTTTTCAATGAAATTGTATAGTTCCTTCTATTAACTAAAATATATATATTTATTATAGGTTTATAGATTCATGTATTTGGATATTCGTAAATAGATATCTAAATAATTATCATCAAATATGAATATAAAAAAAAATTTAAATACGGATAAGGGTAATCAAATATGAATGTATCTGAATAATCATAATCGAATACGATTATATTCGAATTCGACTGATATTTAATGGATACAAATTTGAATATAATTTTTAAATATATGTTAAATTCGCATCTATATCTAAATATTCGAAAAGTTAAATAAGTATAAACAAGAAAACAGTGTGTGCAATCCATTTAATATTTGTTTATACCCCTAGATGCCATCAGGCTAATGAACTACTTGGCTGTAAGAAAAGAGAGATTTAATAATACTTATAATATACATCTAGCAATTATATATTATCACAATTCCATTGGAAAAAAGAACCCTTCATTTATACCTTCATATGCATGCGACTATATACTCAGCAGTAGAGTGAGGCACAAACAATATTATCATTGTTGTGTGATCGTGTAAAAGTGTTTCGGCTGAGAATTTATTTCATTTAAAGAACATGCCTAAGAAAGTTGAGTAGGTTTTGCGCAAAACTTTCATGCATTTTAACCTACTCAAAATATTGAAGGCACTTTACTAAATAAAAAGATAAAATAAAATAACGTCAGTATCACTAACAATATTTATTATATCATAAATTATATTTATTTTCTCAAAATAATAGTTTTTAAATTTTGATAATGACAAAAATCGTACACAAATTATAACTATTGGTAATTAATTATAAAACATTGTTTAAAGTCGTTAATATAAACAATTAGAGGTACATGGGTGGTAACTAATCCATGAAAATAAATATGATTGTCCATTGCATTTGTATTGTAATTGAATCGTCACTATACATGTTTATTCATTAAAATTCAAAAGCAAAAACACCAAATGGTGCGGCCACATCATGTTAGTATAATATAAATCTTATGGTTAGAATCCAACTTTTTGGCGTTTTTACATCCACCATATATAAAAATTAGTCACGTCTTACTAATTATTAACAATTAACAATTCCTACAAAATTCCTGATACTTACTATGAAGTTCTAAAGAATATATATATTATGACAAGACAAAGATTTATCACTTAATTAATACATATTTCTAATAATTAAGAATTTTTAAGTTATTTCCATATATTTATTCATTAATATAAATGCTATATATATGGATCTACTACACTTCTTATTAATTTTTGGCACATGCATACGCATACACAATTGCATTGTCCAACATTAGTCAGATAGGGCAGGCGGTTGAGGTTGAGGTTGAGGTTGAGGGCTACAAGTTCAGCAACAGAAGCTGTATTCTGTTGCTAGCTGTATACATTTAATGTAATGTAAGAGCATGTGAAGGATGGAAATTGATCAATCTTTTCACCTCTTTTTCTTTCATCTTTGAGGCATATATATATATATATATATATATCTATATCTATATCTGGTTTCAATTGGCTGGACGAGATCATCAGTGCTAGCTAGCATTAGGACAACATTTAAAGGGTATGCAGCTAACAGCTTTCTGCATTAATTTTGTGATAGTGTTGGTTGTTCGTAGCAATAAAGTTTTTCGCAAGAATTGGTTGGCCGGGAAATGAGCGAGTGATGGGTCGGCTGGAATTTGGTATTCTTGCAACCAAACGGTTGAGCACATCAATTTAGCCTCATACTTTCGACTATTTGTCCATGCCTAACTGATTACAAAAGTCAACGAGTAAGTGAATAATTGATTTTGTGCATTTTGTATTTTCTATTTCATCTCATATTTCAATTCATTGTATTTATATTAAATGTATTTAGTTTTTAATTAATATTTTTTTAAAAAAATATTTTATATATGTGTTATATATTTATGAAATGAAATAAAAGATGGAATTCAAAATAAAATAAAAAATTTAAACAGTAGATTGTGATTGATGGTTGTTAGTTTGTTACTTGTTCATGGTAATAAAGTGATGGATCCCTCCCAGTGTTGCCACACACAGATGTCCAGTTGTGGAAAATGCTAATCCAAATTTGACTTGCTCAGCATGAACACAACGAATACAGTTTTATTTAATTTATAATAGGCCACTATTCATACTATATATCCATGTTATATATGAAGTGTGAGGATTTTAGTAGTGTGTCATTTTTTAAGTTGATAAAATTAACCCCATTTTAAAAGATAATATCAAGGTAATTTTTTTTCTTTTATTTTCCTCGAATAATTTACTTTTTTTTTCTTTTCATTCCATTATTTTATTTCAGCTTAATCTATTATCCTTAAATTTAAACTAATGCACTTCAAAATATTAAGAAAAATTATAGTATAACATATAAAAAAGTAATTAAATAATTTATTTATTTTTTATATTGTAAAAATTTTAGAGCATGCATTGAGTGTGCCACAATTGTTAGTACTTAAACTATGTGAATACATGACATGACAAATACAAATGTTCTTATCTTATATTGATTTAAATATATATGATCAAATTAGTATTTTATGTATACATCTTCTATATCAAATGACATTTTATTTTTTATTCTTCATTTCACAAGTACTTGTCAAGTGTATATAATCGACAATAATGGATCTTATCTTCCAACTTCACGTTCTATCTTTTGATGCTAATCATGGATTGTTGCCACGTGTCCAACTAATGAATAGCAAACGTTGAGAGTTAATGGATACCCAACGCACTTTTCATATAGAAACTTTATGTTAGGGGAGGAATATAAGAAAAGAGGAATTCTTCGAACTCACTTAATTGAAGATGCCAAGTACAACAGGTTTATATAGGTGCGAGGGAGATCTTTGAACTCTACCACATTACTTCCCTAGTTATGACAATAATCTTAGGTACATGAATTATCACACCTAGCATCCCAAAAGATTTTGTGTACCTAGCCATATTCTTGCACCATTGACTTAGGAAATCAACAGGCTCATGAATCTAGACATAAACCTTTCAAATTAACATGAATTTAGGCACAAACTTTTCAAATTTCTAACACTTTGCCTTAATTTGAAATGTTCTTCCTCACTCCAAATCTTGCCCTTAATCTTTGAAAGTCTTCAAACTTGATGGGCTTTGTAAAACATATCTGCAACTTGATCTTGAGTCTTTATACACTTGAACTTCACTTCCTTTTTCCAAATTCTTTCTCTAATAAAATGATTCCTTGTGTCTATATGCTTACTTCGATCAAGATACACCGGGTCCTTGGCAAGTGCTTGTGTGGACTTGTTGTCAATGTAAATTTCTATAGCATCCACTCGTGGCAAGTTAAGTTCCTTTAACAATCTTCTCAATCAAATAGCACGACAAGCACAAGAAATAGCCATTACATATTCATATTCACAAATTGAGAGAGTCATAATGGATTGCTTCGTTCAACTTCATGAAATGGCATTATCCCCTAAGAAAAATACAATCCTGTAGTACTTTTTCTATCATCAATAACTTTGGTAAAATCACTATCACAAAATCTCACAAGCTTGAGATCACTTGAACAAGAATAAAATAACCCAAAGTCAATTGTAACACTTAAGCAACAAAGAATTCTTTTAGCAACTTTCATGTGAGATGAGGCAGGGGTTTCCATGAAACAACTTACTACACTAACTGTAAAGAGAATATTAAGTCTTGTGCTAGTTAAGTACCTCAAGCTTTCTACAAGATTTTTAAAAATTATTGGATTGACCTTGTCGCTATTATCAAACTTTGACAATTTCGTTTCACTTTCCATTGGTGTATTCATAGGATCACAATCAAGCATATTAAACTTCGTTGGCACCTTTCTTGCATGGCCTTCTTGAGAGATAAAAATGCTTTCGTCCATTTGCATTACTTCTAAGCCAAATAGTATGACATGGGCCCTAAATCTGTCATCTCAAACTTATGTGGCATAGAATTCCTAAAAGCTTTAGACAAACTTGGATTGTTACTGGTAAAAATGAGGTCATCCACATAACGACAAACAAATAAAATATCTCCATGGTTTTCAATTTTAAAATAAAGTGCATACTCATGAGGATAACGAACAAACCCATTGCTTTAGAAATATTTGTCAATGTGGCTGTTCCATACCCTTGGCGCTTGTTTCAATCCATATAATGCTTTCTTCAATCTCAAAACATTGTCTTCATGTCCCTTTACGATGTAGCCTATTAGTTGATTAATATATACCTCTTTTTCAAGATAGTTATTAAGGAAGGCCAACTTCACATCAAATTGATAGATTTTTCATTTCATTTCAGTTGCTAAAGAAATAAGCAAATGAATTATCTCCATATGGGCAATTGATGCAAAAATCTCATCATAGTCAACTCCATGCCTTTGTGTGTAGCCTTTAGCAACAAGACTTGCTTTGTATTTTTCTATCTCACCATTGGCATTTCTCTTAATTTTGTACACCCATTTCACTCCAATGGTACCATGACCCTTAGGAAGTGTTGCTAGTTCCCTAGTCCTATTATTCTCTGTTGCTTTGATCTCTTTATCCATAGCTTGATTCCATCTTTTACCTCCAATTACTTCATCAAAGGTTAGTGGATTACTATCTAAAAGCAGATAATAAAGTGTATTATCATCAAGAGTTACCTCCTCAGTTTCTACATAAATTTCACTTTGATTTCTCTTTCTTCTTGGCTATTCACTTGAACTTTCTTCATCAATTAATGGAGCATGTGGGGGAGGTGGATTTGTTTCTTGTATGGGTTGCATGGACTTTTCCACTTCTCCATCCCTAAAGTATGGAAGAAAATTGTATATCTTTTCTTCTTGGGTCTCCCAATTCCAAGCTACATCTTCATTGAACTTAACATCTCAACTTACCACCACTTTGCTAATGCTTGGGTTATACAACTGATAGCCTTTGGAACTTGAATCATAGCCAATGAAAACATGCTCACAGACATCGGTGTGGACAAGTTAGAGTAGCTTAGTTGCTCTTGATATGGCCTCTTTTGGCAAACTCCTTTTAGCATGTTTTCTACAAGATAGGATTCCCACAATTGATTGGGATGGTTGATTGAAGGTATTCCATACACCATCTTCTTATCTCTAATTACTCTGAGTGCTTCAAAATTTAAGTACCTAAACCTCATGTGCCAGTACCATAATTATCTTACACATTAACCTTCAAACACTTCGCTTCAATTGCCTTTAGATTTAAAGAAAATAATATATTTCTGGACAATGCGTTTTAGAACTAAAAGTATCGCTTAAGTCTCTAAGCTAAATATGCATATTTTTCATGCGAATTTTGTATCCTTTTTCTAATAGTTAGCCCAAGTTCAAAATAATACTTTTCAATTGGCATATAAAAAAGCATCTTTGATCAACGTATGACTACTATTTTTAGAAGAAATAAAAATTGTACCTATTTATTCAATTTTAATTGTTGAAGTATCTCCAATGGCCACCTTTCCTTTCACCATTTCACTAATTTTTACAAATTTGTCCTTTTGCCCAAACATGCTATTGCTTACACTATTATCTAATTACCAAGAGATGGTATTATTCTTGTCCTCTTCCTTGAATGCTAGCAATAAGGTTAACTATTTTTTTTTCTTTTCATCAGCAAGATTAGTTTCTTCTTCAACAATATTATGGCATTCTTAGGAGTAATGACCAAATTTGTGACAAATTTAGCACTTAATTTGAGATTTTTCATACCTTCTTTCATTTGTGTTTTGGTTGTAACCATGTCTTTCACCTTTTCCTCTTCCATGACCATGGCCTCTCGATGATTGTTGGCCCTTTTTTTCATTATTTGAATTGTGTTCATTGCTTCTTCCTCATCCACGACCTTGCTAGCTTTTTTCTCCTCCATTATCCTTCAAAGAAGCCTTGGCTTTGAGAACTTGCTCTAATGGCTCATTTTGTCTTCTCTTGATTTTTGTCTTCATGGGCTTGTAGAGAGCTCTCTAATTGCTCATTGCTCATTGTTCATAGAGTCTAGGTCCTTTGACTCCTCAATTGTACACACCACAATCAAACTTAGGTGTCAAAGATCAAAGGATTTTCTCAATTACTCATGCATCTTTAATTATTTCCCTATACCTCTTCAATTGGTTCACAATAGCCTTCAATCTTGAATAATAATCCAAAATAGATTTGGAATCTTTCATTCTCAATGCTTCAAAATCACCCATTTAGTGATTGAAGTCTCACCTTCTTAACTTTGTCTACTCCTTGGAAAGAATTTTGTAAAATTTCCCATGCTTCCTTTGAAGTGGTTGCATTAGCTAGTTTCTCAAACATGGCATCATCTAAACATTGATGGATAAGTGTGAGGGCTCTTACTTTTTTGACTTTGACAAAGCATCCTTCTTATTTTGAGTTAAAGTCTCCTAATTGTTAGGTATCTCTCATACATCTTGTGAGCCAAGTAGAGCTTTCCTATGAAGAGACCAAGTCTCTTATAAATTTGCTTTTGTGAGACGAGGAAATTGGAAAGTAAGAGCTCCATTGTTTGCCATCTCTTTATTTTTTTCACCACAATCAACTCTAACAATTTTCCTTCCCCACTCCCCAAATACTCTTGAGTTTTGTAGAGCCAAGTGTGGCTTTGATACGGGAGGAATATAAAAGAAGAGGAATTCTTCAAACTTAATTGAAAATGCCAAGTACAAAGGGTTTGTATAGGTGCAAGGGAGACCTTTGAACTCTGCCACATTACTTCCCTAATTATGATAATAATTTTAGGTACATGAATTATCACACCAAGCATTCCAAAAGACTTTGTGTACCTAGCCATATTTGTAACACCCATAAATTTCTAATTAGAGAAAATAAGAATTAAAAATCAAAATTTTAATTTGACACCAAAAAAATAAAAAAAATTTGTGGCTCAAAATGTAAATAAGAAGGATCTAATTGTAAGAAAATTGAAAATCCTTAGGACCAATCTATAAATAAAATGGGTTAATTGGGTCAATCTAAGGCACTAAACAACCTTGAGGCTAATTTGAGAGTTGGTTTAGGGATGGGGGTCAATTTAAAATTTCTAAAAATTACCTTATAAATAGCAAAACAACTCATAAATTTCTTCAAAATTTTGCATGCAAACCTCTCTACCCTCTTTGGCAAATTTCGTTTAGCAACAACAAAAACTTGAAACTGAATTGACCATTAGCTTCCTTACATCACTGTGAACATACCCATTCCCAGAACACTTAAAATCAATCAGCAAGGCATTGGAAAGATTAAAATCGAAACTAAGCAATAGTGGATGTAGCGACTTAGTTGACAAAAGCTTAGGTTTAGATGATGGTTTTGATGAGTTTAGCTCAATGAGCAACTTGGTGATTTCAATTTTCAGTTTTGGCCATTAACGATGGAGGAATTGAGAAAAATGCGTAGCGGCTAGAGGCGGAGTGATAGGTTTGAGTAGCAATTGACTAGCAATTTAGTGTCCATTTCTAAAATTGACTTGGGCATTTTATTTTATGCATCGAGGTGCATTGGCTGGTAGTGGTTGGGCACAACTTTGGTGGCTCTGACGACCTTTGGATAGAAACTTTAGCTTGTTGTGGTGATCGTATGTGTGGCATTTTTGTATGGTGATTTAGCTCCAAAATTAAGCAATTTGGTAAAATTCGATTAAGAATGGAGTTTGCTACCATTTGATTTTTTGATGTTCTTGTTGCCTTATATTTATTTGTACATTGGCATAATTGGGAATGCCTATGCATCAGAACCATGACGTTTGTTATATACAATTGTATCTAGTGCTAGGTGGACCAAGACTTGTTAAAATAAGCTTAACTAGAGTAATTAAGCTAATTGAAGTAATTAAAACCCTAACTTTTGTGTAACATTGCAAAGATTAATTATTAATAGGATATAATAATTCCTTTCAATTTAGTTGGATTATTATGCATAAGTTTAGCTTAGTAACTTAAGAAGTGATCAGTGACCTAGAACAAATAAATCCCTCGTTAATACTATAGCAACATTAGCATTGTTAGTATATTCACTTATGATATTTTTGGAACCAAACCTATAAATATGACACTAATTGAAAGTATGATGATATTGTTGTAATAATTTAAATAATCAAAATATTCTAGCCTAAGCTATTTGTATTTGAAATGGGGCGAGAATTTGAGTATGTAGATAGATCACGTAATCAAAGAAAACAAATGATATTAAGACATAAATGGTTTAATTATTGTTTGAAGGACATAATGCAAGCATTTTGACATTTAAATACATTTTATTGAAATAGGTAATGAGGATTCAGGCCTTCCAGGGTAGTAGAATGTTGACTGTATCACTGTCATAGCTAAGGTGAGGGTATAACCTTTCTTTCTTTTGGGAAATAAATGATCACCATTGTTGAAATCTTTGTTGTCTATTTATTAGTATTCGATCATACTCATTTTGGTGCCCAAAACCTCCTTTCGTATTATCAGTTAATTTTGTCTTGTACCTCACAGCCTTGCCGGTTGACCTTGTGTTTGTTGTTAGCATGCTGTAAATATGTGTTGTTCATGTGGTCTTGCCAACCTATTTACTCTATAATGTATCTGAGTTATTTTCTTCGTATCTTTAAGACAGCCTTGCTAGCTGATATATTATGTAACTTGCCACTACCACTTGGTATTCGATTATGTTCATACACAAAATTTGAATTTATATTCCTATTTTTTGGCATTATGTGCTGTCACCCTTAGGGATGCCATTAGAAGTTGCCACCCATAAGGATACTATGGAAAGTTGGGCTCAGGACTAGGTTCAAAAAGATGATCGAGTAGAATGGATCGATGGTGACTAATTTCCCGACTAGTACCCACTTGCAATTTTAACTTGTAGATGGTTGGATGTAGCTATCTATAAGTGGTGGGATCCGGCATGTGGTCGGCCATGCTATATGTCAAGTAAAGCAATGGAGTGATAAGGAAAAATTTGGTTATACTGTACTTGTACCCTATTTTGCTTGTTATGTTATAATTTGGGAGCATTAAGGTTGGACTTGCCAATAGTTACCTTGAATTTTAGTACGGTACCTATTATGTTGTATCATTATATCTTGTCATTGTTATTGTATGTCTCGTTTACTTGAATTGGTGCTTATTAATATTTTACTTATTGCTAGATTCACTTTTAATAGTTTCTCTTTGACTGCTTATTGTACTCTTCCCTCACTAACTCTTTAGGACTTACCTCTTTTGCTATTTCTTATTTTTTTCCTAGATAGGATTTTTTGGATATTAGAGGGCTTGAGCCTTTCTCGAGTGTACATAATTATGTGATAGACTAGGTGCTTATATATGTATGTATGTATATGGACTTGACTAGGTTGTGCCTAACTTCTATGCTTAAACTTTTGGGTACTTTGTGTAAATAGTTAAGTAAGCTTGACATTTCCTCTTATGTGTATATATTTGCGTGCCTTAGGTTTAGTCTTTTTGGTTGATCTCCATTTTTATCTTTTGATGTAATGTTTTAAGTTTGAACATGTAACACCTTTGGTTAGGCCCTCAATCTTGGTTGGGGTGCTACAATATTCTTGCACCATTCACTCAGGAAATCAATAGGCTCATAAACCTAGACACAAACCTTTAAAATTAACATGTATTTAGACACAAACTTTTCAAATTACTTTATAACTAACTTTAGACTTGATAGAAATACACATAAGAAGATTGAGATTGAAATAAAAAGTGACAAAAATCAAAGCAAACACCAAAAAAGAAAAGAAGGAAAAAAAAGTCAGCAACTAATCCTTCTCCTTTACATTGTAGGAGCTAAAGAGATATCGCAACATGTCTTTGTGTGATTTGCTAGAAACATTTAAGTTGTTGAAAAATCCATTTGCATCTTCTAATGCAAAGGTTTGGTGTTATTTCTTTCAATCAGTAAGTTTTTATCAGAAAGTCCATTTTATTTCTTTTTTATTTTTTTTAAATTTTCAATTTCATTCATATATTATCATCCATATTTTAAATTCTTGCTTGCCCACTGAATCAATTGACTCTTTGATGAACTTTCAAAAGTATCTATGTGCTTGGAAGATATTTTGTTGGTGGAAAGACTCTCTATGAGTGGATGCTGTATGAATTCATGATCAATATTATGTATGATTTTTGGCAAATTCCCTTTTTTGTGATAATGCAAGTGCTATGAACATAGTTAAATATCTAATACCACACTCTTGCATGAAGCATATTGAGATAAGACATAATTTTATCAAATGCCATATTAATAGAAGAGATACTTTCATACAATTATTGGTACTCAAAGTCAACTTATTGATATTCATATTAAACTATTTTGGAAGAAAGATTTCACATGCTAAGGAAAAGTCTTATTAATGAAATATTTCTTGCTGGCAACATTTCTTAATTTTAATTCTCATCAGCATCATACTTTGCATAGTAAGAAATATTTACTTCCTATGCAACATCGATACTAGACCATATTGAGCTTCTCTAAGCTTTTGATTGGACCATGTAGATGATTCAAGAATTGCCTTCAAGGGACCATGTAGTCTAAAAGCACTGAACCTTCAAACCAATTATTCTTACTATCTCAAGTGTTTTGCAAAGGCTCCACTGCTTCCTACACCTCTTCAACGGTGTCGGTGTCATGCATCAGCTACTCATCTTCACCATTAAGTTTTACTAGGGTGATCTAATGGTAACTATTCCTTGTTGCCTTAACCTTCTCTTTCCTTGCTTACCTTTTCCAAACTTATTCCAAACCCTAGCACTCTTTCCTTTAATATTATCTCTCACTTTTCTCACTCTTCACTAGTTCTCTCTCCTTGTTAGTCTCTTTCCCTCTCCTTGCCTCATTCTTTTCAACCTTTATCATTGCTTTCCCTACCTATCTCATTTGAACCTATATGTTTCTACTTAGCTCGTTCTATTGTACACCTTACAATCTCCTTTTCTCCCTTCCTTTGATCTCCTCTCACTTTTTTTCCAAAATGAATATCTCATCCTATTTATTATGATCTTATTCTTCTTTCATCCTTTAATCTTATTTTGATGATTAGGACTTCGACTCCCTTCTAGGTTCCTTAGAATTTTAGGATTCCAAGGCAAATGAACTCTTCAACACCCCTATTCTTAGTTGTGGTATCAATTATGGTTATGGCATTAATATTCCTAACATTTATCCTATTATCTTCAATTAGGCTTCCTATTTGGTTTGGAATAAGTTAATGACTATTGCAGAGGCAGCTTATTCCCATGTTGTACAACTATTTTATACTAATCTAAGTGATGAAAAAGATGAAGCTTTCAAAATCATCACTTTTTATTCTTATGATTTTGGCCATTAGTTTGTTTTCATAGATGTTACTAATCAATACCTACCTCAATCTTTCCACTAATGACATCAAATTCTTTAGGTTTGGTGAATGGTTCCTCTCTATTAAGTTTAAATTATGAAGCGGCTATGAGATTTTCTGGAATGGGACTAACTTGAAGCTCTGTGGTGGTGTTGCTCTCAAGAACTTAATGTTGATCACTATTTTCTGATCCTTTCTAGTATTGCTATAAGAACAACTATCTAGGGGCATGAGTTGAACATGTCTTTTTCCCCCATCTTTATGGTTGTAAGAGCAAACTCGTCATCTCTCTTATTTCTGACTAGGTTGGAGATTCCCATGAACATAGGTTCATTGATTTACATAGTCTAAAGAAAATATAAATTCAATAAATTGAAGAGAGTGTCTAATATAAGGGTGTGGTCCAAATGTATATGACACCTTACACATCTCAGTGCCATAAGGGCAAAACTCCAATGTATGTGAGCCTTAGTAAGTACCCCTTGCTATAATTATTGATTACTTGCATTGATGTGGTCAATTGATGCAACAAATTTATATCAATAATTTGGCAAGACATCATTAAAATCTTACCTTTCTTTGGTTAAGTTAATTTGAGTAAGTGGCCATTGTAGCTTGTTACCTTAGCAAGGTGCTGCGTAAAACTATAAAATCCAAATAGAAATGTGTGGACATGCATGCTTCTTGAAAGTTAGAATTTCAAATTATATTTCTTAACACCTTAAGGCACTATGTATTTGGGAGGGGGGGGAGAGAAGTTACTATTGAATGTTGATAACTCTGTTGTGCTCCCACTAGCATACTTTGCAATTTGCCTTTATTAGAGACTATATTATATCTTTTGGTGTCAAAGATGTTAATTCCTTTTCATTTGTGGTTTGATATTGTTATTTGTCTATTTTTGTATTAATCATCCTTGAAACTTTGGTACTTCTTGCTACAAATAGTTTTAAGATAATTTACTTATTTATTTCAAAATTAAAACTATCTTTCCCCTAATTTAATCTCTCTTATGCCTTTCTCTATTAGCCAATCTAATCCTACTTAAACTACATTGTAATTTGTGAGACTAAGGATGCAATATAAGTTGAATCTGTCTAAAAAGACTCAACATAAAGTCAAGTCTACTAAAATTGTTTAACGAGTCAAGTTCCAACTCAAATACTAGAATTCAAGAGCTCAATTTTTTTTATTTTATATTTTAACGTTTAATTTAATCAATTAATAATATTGTAAAAAATAAAATATTTTTGTTTTTATAAACATAAAATGGGATAATGATAATGATAATTTTTTATTATAAAATATTGGATTAAAAGATGTTACTTATTAAACTAAACAACAATAATATTGTATTACTAATAACAATTATGTATTATAATAAATTTAATTTAAACTATGTGATAATTTAATCAATAATGTCAAAAAAATAACATTAAGAATGATCAATGACTAATATTTTTATTTAGAATAGTTAACAAAAATCTTAAATTTAAGTATATATAACATAGATAAACTCTAGCTAGTGAATTTAAAGAATTTCAAGCTTGAACTTAGCTTAATTTTTTTTAAAAATTTTAACAACATGAGTTAAAAGATTATATGGGCTCATGTCAATCTAATTTGAAAAGACTTCTTACTTTATAGATGTGATTAGTAGTTAACAGTATCTACTAGGTATACTAGTAAATTAACTTAGATATAAGGAATTAGATATACTAAAAACAACTTATTATACCATTGAACCTATTTTGTAGGATCACTACTTAGTAGGTTGGCTTGCCACTATAGGTGTGTGATTGATGGGTTTTTGGTATCATTCCCAATCTGGATTTCTAGACTAGGGATAATTCAAGTCCTTTAATCAAAAAGGTTGTCACATTATCTTTGGTACCAACAAAGTCAATAACCATACCCCTATGATTTACCAAATTCCTTATAGATTTTAGTATAACTTGAACGTATCTTTTAGGCTTTTTATTAATTTTGAACCTCGAAGCTTTGCATTGTGGTTTGACTATCAAAATATATAGTAATTGTTAAAAGAGGCTTATTAAACATAGGCAATCCAATCATCAGTCTGCACAACCACTTAGTTTAACCTAATAATGTCCAAAGTTCATATCTTTTCCTCAAACAAATATTAAGTTGTCAAAGTTTGCTTTGTAGACTTTTAGGAGACTATAGTAGTACCTAGGGTAAATTCATACTATTTATACCTATTTTTATATTATGACTAGAGTTTTGGTGTAGTGCCCCCTCTTGGGATAACACCTAAGTTGAAGCATCACTCCAATTCATTTCTTAAGCATGCCATAACATAATCGATAGGCCTATGGAAATTTTCACAAATTTTCAATAACATCAATAACATCACAACCTTACAACATGCTTCAATCTAAATGCGGAAGCTATATCAAAGTATTAGATAGCATATCAAGAAGTTGAACAACATTCAAGTTAAAACATCATCTCTAGTATCATGATTTCTACATACATACCATAAGTCTAACATTAGTTATGTCATATCACAAACCTCTAAAACGAAACAACCCAAAGTGCATTCATACGTACATATATACAATCAGGCTCCAATATAGATCATCTCTATCAAGTCTGTCAGTTCTCATAGCCCCCCATCTCATACTTGTCTGATAAAGACGGATAATACACAAGGGTGAGTCATGAGGACTCAGTGAGGATAGTGTAAAGTATTGCATGACCAATCAAGAATTAAGGTTCATATATAACAATTACTAACAATTTAGCATGAGAACAATAAGTTTATGCCAAAAGAAAACAATAGAGGGGATAATGTTACTAGCAAATGCTAGGTTAGAAGCTGTGACCATCGGCTGAACGGCTTGTTCATCTCAACCTATCTTGCTCAAGAGGTTTAGGGACATCTCAATTGATCAAAGGTAGGAGGTTTAAAAGTGGCTCATTTGCTCGGCACATCAGCTTAATCTAGATTGGGATATCACTTTAGCTTTATTATTCCTTGAGCAAAATACAATTTCAAGAATAGCAAACCCAATCATATATGCAAGTCAATAATCAAATACATAATGTATATTGGAACATTCTTATACCTCCATAACAATATAGTAACGGTTCAATTCAGAATAGTAAACAATCAATTTAATAGCTCAAGCATAACAGCCTGGCAATAACAGTAGCTCAAGCAAGACAACTTGACATTAATAGTGGCTCAAGTATAACAACTTGGCAAGGCACTCAACCCAATTGTTCTCATGTAGACATATCTTTTAGTTCGATTAATCAATCAATCATGCCAACATGGCAGAACAATGAGTTTCACAATACGATTTCAATAAAGCAATTTTGGTGAACAAAAACAGACAAAATTAATCAAGGAAGCCAACATGGCTAACAATAGTATGTGATATAGTTAAATCAGTATGATAACATATAAGACATGAAAATGTTCATGGTACTAGAATAGGAACAGTTAGTTGATTCAAAACGGTTTTAATACACGTTAGGTGTGGTATGATTCACAAGCTCAATGATTAATGATATTCAACAATATCCAATAAATGATAATTAAAGTAATATAACCTCATAAGGTTCAAAAAACATCAATAAATGATAATAATAGTCAAGGTAATAGAATCTCACAGGGTTCAGAAGGCAAAAATAAATGATAATCAGATCAAATATCAAACAATAGAACCTTACTGGGTTCGATAATTAATCAATAACAATAAGGATGGCAAGGACATGTATTGGTAGATCCTTACCTTAATAATATTGGTGATGAAGTCAGACTCTACTGATCCTTTAGGTCTAATCCTTCATCACCTATTCAAAAGACTAACCTTCCATCAAAATCCTTGTTCAACTCTAATGATCACTAGCATCATAATCGTATTAATAGCAGTCCAATTGGAGTAGTTATTCAACTAATACGTTGGTTAGGGTTTGTTTCATTACTACTGCCCTAAACATGTTATTCGTATCGAATATGTAAATGTGTATGGGGTTCACTTATATTTATAATTCTATAATGATACTCGATATTGATTTTGGCAATCCAGTTATCAATAAAAATCCAAATTTTTGTCACTTAAGTCGTGGTTACATAAAATTAGGGTTTTCTTCACTTAGTAAGCTATATAACCTATAGTTTACATGAAATAATACCATTTTGGATTCACTAAGCTTACTTAATCCATCAAATGTGTTCTATTTTTATGCATGGGTGTTCTGATTGACTGATTCTATCACTATTTTTGATAATACAAGGTTTTATGATGATCAAAATGTATAATCATATACATGCAATTACATACACCAATAACATCATTTTTACACCAATTTTTCACAAACAAGGTAAAATCTCAATGATTAGATCACATGCATACATTCACTGCGATGGGATGATGATTCTAACCAGTTGCCACCATTGTTGTCGAAAAATTGAACCACCACCACTAGAAGAAGCATTTCAACTCAATAAACCAAAGTCTTCAGTTAATTTTAGGAAACAACTTCAAATTGCAGCCTAATGTTTGCCTGGAAGTAGCTCCACCACCTCACGCCACTGTGCTAGTTTGAGCCAAATTTCATCGCTGTTGTTGGACCATTTTGAAGTCTAAAAGCACCGATGAGTTCCTGGAGTTGAGTCCTACAAAGCCCAGTCATTACTTTTGCCAACTGGTCACTGGAAACCAATCCCCACCGAGCTCCACCATGGTCTACTTTTAGTTGCCAATTTCACCATTGTTTGCCAATCATTTCTATCTGCATATAGGTGTTTTGAGGTCCTAAAGTGGAGAGGAAAAAGCTGGTTGGCTTGGTTTTGGGTTTCAAGGTCCGTCAGAGGTGATGTCGGAGAGTGGAAAAAATAATAATGGAAAGGGTGTTCGATGGGGAAGAATGGTGAATGGGGAGCTAAATTGAAAATTTGGGTATTTATAGGTTTAAGTTTCTACATATTACAAATTGACCCCAATAGTTTAGGAAAATTTTCAATTAGGTCCAAAAGGTTTTAATAAAAATCAATTTGGCCATCGGGCTATATAATGCTTCACATTAGGTTCATCAATTTATAAAAATTAAACATTAACCCCTTATAATTTGACAAATCGTATGATTAAGTCTTTTATATTTGCATTTTAACCTACAAAACTTTTAAAACATTATACAAAAATTAAATAAATTCTTAGAAAATAATATTTAAATAAAATATCAAAATAATGCATTTCTAGGGGTGTTACATTTGGGCTATCCACCTTGCATCATTATATTAATCAAGTACTACAGGGAATCTACTATAATGCAACCTGAGGGTAATCATTTTCTTAAGATAGCAAATTATACAATCCAAAGCCTCCCAATGAGTTTTATTTGGATTGCTTGTATATTTTACTAGCTTTGAGATAGATAAAAATGTATCAATTCTCTTGTCATTTGCTAGATATTTTAAACCTTCAATAATTTGAGAATATCTCAGCTGAGATACAAAAACATCATTTTCATTCTTAAATAGTACAATAGTAGGACAATATGGTGTCTTTATAACTATATTGCTCAAATATCTTCTCAACATAGTGAGATTTAGAAGTCGTTATACCTTTAATTAGGTGAATCAACTTAAGATGAAGAACTACGTTGGCTTTACCTATGTTTTTCATTTCAAATTTACTATTTAAGAATCACTTTGTCACATCTATAATACTAATTTTTACACCCAAATAAAAATATATCAGCCACATAAGCACAATACAATACGTGCCTCACCTTTAACTTTAGAATAAAAGCACTTATCATGATCATTAACTTTAAAAACAAATGACAATATAGTAATATTGAAATTTTCATGCCATTATTTGAAGCTGGTTATGAGATTTAATCAGTTTACAAGCTTTTTACTCATCAACAGGAGCTACAAATCCCTTTGGGATTTAAATTTCTTCCTTAAGATCACCATAAAAAAATTCATATCTATTTGATGGATTATGAAATCATTTATAGTGGTCAATGCTATAAGCACTTGGATTGTGGCAACTAATTTGGCTTTATATTTATCTATGCTTCTATAAAATTTAAGTTTCTTTTTAAAGATTCATTTAGGTCTTCCATAGTACACCTCAAAGATAGTTCAACTAGTCCCACATCTCATTAGCTATCATGCAATCTATCCCACTTTTAACAGTACCTTTTTAACGTCTAACGTCTCAAGAGGACATGTCATCTTTATAATAAGTTCATCCTTGATATTGTATGGAATGTAATCATTTTGGAAATTCTTGACAACCATAGCTCTCTTATTCTACCTTGGTTCATCGACTTCATTAGATCCAACAGATGCTAAGTTGCCTCCATTTGGATTAAGCCCTATATTTTTCATCTTTTCTGTATGGACAGAAAATGAAATCGTCTCAAGGGTGGTTGAATCTATATTTAGAACACTTTGAGGCATCCTAGTTTTTATGGGAAATATATCCTCAAAAAATGTCACCTCATGAAATTTAACTATAACATTAACATCTATACTAGAGATTTCAGATTTAATTACTAAAAACCTCATAATATGACTTGTTTCCATAGAGTCAAGAAAGTTTGCATCTATAGTTTTAGGACCCAACTTTTTTCTTATGTCCAAGGACTAGTATTTTGGCAAGATAGCCTCACACTCGAAATAATTTCAATCTTAATTTCCTTCTTTTCTAGAATTTAAATGGAGTGTCTTCCTTTAAGGGGGATCCTATTTAGAATGTAGCATTCCATATTCAAGGCCTCACTTTACATATAATTAAGCAATTTAGAATTCCAGTGTAAGCTATTGATCATGCCTTTAAAAGTTGTATTATTTTGTTCACCTATTCTATTATATGAAGGTGAATAAGGAAAAGTCACTTTATGAATAATACCAAATCTTTGGCAGACTCACAAAAAGAGTTTGACACATATTCTCACTATTATATTTGATCTTAACCTTTTAACTTTCTAACTAGTTTGAATTTTAAATTTATTTTGAATATGATAAAATTTTCAAGTGTTTCATCTTTGTAGTTAATTAAATAAACATAGCAATATTTACTACTATATTTATAAAGGTGATAAAATACATTTTTAAGTCTCTTGTCAAAATTCCACTAAACTCACAAATGTATGTATACTAAATCTAGTATCTACAAATCTTGTTCGATCAAATGATAAGATTTTCTTACTTCTTTAACTTCTATACACATCTGGAATTTATGATTTTATTTAGTGTGATCTTTAGAAATTAAACTTAAGTTCATCATTTTTTAATGGAATCAAAATTTAAGGGACCTAGTTGATTATGCCATACAACAACATTTACAACATGGAAATTAGAACATTCCATTTTACTTTTATAAAATGAAAGAATATTTTGATTTCATTTAGTGTGATCTTTAGAAATTAAACTTGCATTCATCATTCTTTAATGGAATCAAAATTTAATGGACCTAGTTGATTATGCCATACAACAACATTTACAACATGGAAATTAAAACATTCCATTTTACTTTTATAAAATGAAAGAATATTATGCCATACATTGGAACACCAACAATATTTACAACATGGTGATTAGAACACTCTATTTTATTTTTATAAAATGAAAGAATATTTTAAACTCTAAGTTTAAAAAAAGCATTAGAAAAATAGCCTTTATAAACAAAAATCCATAATGTTAAATTGTGACTTAGTTTAAGTGAGAGTTCATGAGTTTCTCTAACTAATACAAAACCGGTAATAATAGTTCTCTTAATAGTAGGAAAATGATGTACTCTATGCAAAGATAGTATGAACCCTAAATGAAATCTTAGGTTTGAATATTCTATCCCGAACACTTTAACAACACTAGAATTTCCATCCTCACAAACCTTTCACTAGTTGCTTGTATGACACAAAAAATGATTTAGTAGTATAAACATGCCATTTGCTTCAGTGTTAACTAACCAATCAAGAGGTCCATAAATACTTAAAAGTTAAAGTTTAAAAGGTATATACAAATCAACTATTTCTGAAGATTAAGCTCGCTAGTCTCAGTTAAAACCATGACCACAACTGGCTATAAGGATTTTGATTTGGCCTTAGCTTTTTTGGAAGGGCATGCCTTAGCCAAATGCCAAAATATATCCACAATGCTGCCATTGTTTGCTTGCTTTTAGTTTCTTATGGACCTTCATTGCCTTTGTTTATATCCTTAGAGTTTTTATTCACTGGATTTATATCATGTTTGTTCTTCTCTCTAGATGTAAACACATTAACCTTAGGTTGGTACTTAGTTAGAATAACACAAATTTAATTTTTATGCTTATCTTCTATAATTTTGCTTTCATCAAGTCATCAAGGATAATTTTCATTTTTAATGCTTGAATACCATTCCAAAACTTCCTAACATCAAAGAACTTATAAAAAATGGACAAGATTATAAACGTTTTAGGAAGTTCATTTCAACATCAGATAAACAATGCTCTAGATTGATTAATTCATGTTTTGTTCTATTACAGTATATCCTAAACCATTTGTAACTTGATGAAATTTGAAACATAATACTTTTCGAGCTCAAGTTTTCAATATTATATTCCTGTTCAATTCATCCCAAAGAGACTTTGCAATGTATGGGTTAAAACAATATATCTTAAAGAGAATATTTGAAAGTGCTAACAAAATAATCTCTATGTCTAGCTGATCACATTCATTTCATTCAACAATTTTAGCAATCTCATGCTTTTTTAATTTGTTTAGGCCTAATAGTTTGTATAGCAAACATGAGTCCTTTAATACTCAACCGAATTATTATTTGTTATTGTCAACACTAGAAAACTGACCAATAAACTTTTTTGGTGGTCCTGACAAGTCCATTTTAGAACTCAATTAGGAAGAACTACTAGAACCATTTGCACATGCCATGATAAGATAGTAAGAAATTAAATGATGCAACAAAATATTTGTTCAAGATTGTTACAAAAATAGATATTATTATAGTTACAAGATGTAATATTTAACATACGATATTTGTGTCAAGGAAAGAATTCATATTATTGGTAGCTAAAAAAAGTGTCACGTTGGAGTATTTGAACTAGAAAATTAGTATTTAGAAGAAATTATCTTAATACTAGAAAGATGGCTGAATCATTGGTTGAGACTAATTTGCCTTCACTTAAATTTTGTTGGGACACTCCTCTCAAGATAAAACAATCCAAAAGCTTGATCAGTTGTACAAATACAGTAATGCTTCACTTCAATCACTACTTGCCAAAATGCAAAACTTTAAAATAGAAAGTATAGAAAGATAAACTACCAGAGAGAATGCAAAATGCAGAGAGAATTTGCTTGATTTTTCATAATTAAGAATCTATGAACAAATAGAATTAATAAAGACATAAAGGTGAACCGCAAAATTGTAACACATAAGAATAAATGCGGATTTTAATCTAAATTGTACCTTTTCACAAATAACTTACAACAAAAAGATCAATTCAAGACAATTCCCCTTAAAACCAAACTTGTTCAGGATGGGTGGGTGATTGCAACAGGATGCTTGTGTGGTGCACACATAATGTGGCCCTTGACTATTATTTAACAAGTGAACAAACCCACATGTATAAACCATTCTAGTCTAAGTCTTTTATCCAATGTGGAACTTGAAAAAATACCTATATATTAGTTTCCTTCTTCTCAATTTTGTGCTTTTTATTCTACAGATTTCAACTAATAAATGACACATATCTAATAACCAAAGTTGTTCATAGAAGTATTATATTTATCTCTTAACATGTAAAATGGCTAATCTCCAATATGATTATATGTCATTTACATCGAAAGGAGTTTTAATCTACACAAGTTACAATCTTTCATAACATGCGTATTTTTTTAGAGGAATTTCAATTGAGTCAAATATGAGTCAAATTCAGATAACTTGACTTTTTTATACATATTCAAATTAATCGATTAAATAGATTTGAACTTTAATTTTACTGAACCAAAATAAAACTTGGATTTAATCTATTATTGTAAATGAATTGAACTTAAATAGATCTCCGTTTATCAATCTCAGTTTAAATATGATTAACTTGATTTATCTTATAACCTGAACCCAAGTTAAAATTATTATATGGACGAGCTTTGAACTTAGTCTTTTCATGTTTTTATCAATTTGAAATTTATATTTGTTTGCTATAAATTGATAAATGCACTTTGTTTTGAATTTTTTTCTCAAGCAATTGTCCAAAATGACCATTAAATTTTGGAGATTTCATTTTTCATGACAACTATATAATGTAAAATTACTTTTTTCATTTTTATTAAAATAATAATTCCATAATATTTAGTTCTGTTGCACCATATTTTTTCAATAAGAAAATTATAATTTATTTTAAATGTATTGCTCATAAATATGTAACAAAGCAATGATAATATTGTTGAAAGTTATATGTCATTTGTTAACATTTTCAAACCAAATTTAGTCATTCTCTCTCTGGATCCACTCTCTCTCCTCTCCAAGCAACAAAATAGAGTCACATAAGGGTTTTTTTTCTCTTTGAATAAGTTGTTTTTCTTCTTCAAGAATGATTTTCATTGAAGCTGCACCAAAATATATATTGTGTTGCAAAATCATAGATTATAAACTACAAATTATAACAAAATTGTAAATTAGTTTATAATCATAGGGCACTAATTGTAAAACCAATATTATGAATATTACAGAAAACAACAAACAATAATACAAATATTCCAATTATTTAGTTTTAGTTTAGTTTAAAAACAGCATAAACCAATAGCAAACAACCAGTTTGGAATATAAATAATAGAGATATCAAAGTTAATATTTTAAACTAAGAACTTATTTCAAAGTTTTGTATAGTAATAGAACTTAGATTGAATCACCAGATAATGGTTTACCTTGAAGAAATTATCGCTCCTACTAATGCAAATGATGTAGTAAAACTTCTTATAGGATAAGATAGTCTAGAAGCCTTTTGGTGCACTACAGAAAGCTTTACCTCGACCACCACTCAGTTGCTAGAAAATTGACAAGCAACACTAAAATGTAAAGACATATATGAGAGGCATAGAAGAGAATTCTTAGTTATGCATTATTTTGCCTGCACTAGCAAGTTTATATAGGCAAGAGGAAGGAGCTAGAAGGTTATTTTGGTTCATTCTGGAGCAGATGTATAAACATGTCCAAATTTATTCTAGGCCAGATACAATGAACTAGTAATTCTAGAAATATTTTTGGCAGTATTTGTAACTGTAGAAACAATTTTGCAGCCTTTTGACTTTTTGAATTTTTAAATTTAAATTTCAAATAAAATTGGAATTTTCATCAAAAAGTTTAACTTGAGACTTGAGATAATTCGTCTAAATGCCCATTGCCCTTAGCCTAGCCAGGACCGCTGGCGGCGCGTGTGTGGGCACACTCTCATAAGTCCTTTAATTGATATTTTATTAAGCATCAATACTTGAACCACATATAAGGTACATTCTCATGGGGAATACTTCTAATGTGGGATAAATGGTCTTGTATTAGAAAAAAAACCTTTTATACTCACTTATTCCCACATAATTTGTCTCACATGCAATGTGGGATTGCCTTACATATATAATCTTTTGCCCTTTTGTTTCCCTTTTTATAGTTACACAACACCTATGGATTCCAATAAAATTAGCAGTAATCCATAAGTTTTAATCACTTTTTAAGCATGTAATTAGTCATAAATCCCAATTGATTTGATGCTACTTCTTTGCACAAGCTTAAGTAATTCAAATTTCCTTTCAACCAATTAGTAAGATAATGGTAAGATATTCTTACTTGTTTAGCTTTAGTACATATTTGACACTTGTGACTATGTTTAATATCATGTTTAGGTATTAAATTTAAGTTCATCATACGTTTAATAGAACCAAAATTTAAATTACCTAAACGACTACCATACTTCGGAACTTTCAACAGTATTCACTAAAGATTCAAAATATGTAATTTTATTGATTGAATCAAAATTAACACGTTCGACTCTTATCCATAAGATAAATAGCCCTTTCCAATAAACAAACCAAAGTGCTGAATTAAACCTTTATTAAATTTAAACGTAAGCTCATAGCCTTCCCTAACTATTACAGAACCACTAATAATGTTTCTCCGTATAGTTGGGGCGTGATGCACTCTCAACAAAGACAATATGCACTTTGAAGAAAACTTTAGGTCCATGCATCTTATTCCAAGAACCTTGGCAATACTGGAGTTCCCCATTGTTACGGATTTTCCATCAACTGGCTGATAAGACACAAATAGCAATTTATTAGCACAAATGTGCACATTTGCCCCAATGTCTATTAACCAACCAAAAGGTTCATAAATAGTACAAACTTTAGGTTTTAAAGTTACGTATCCATCAACGATTTTATTTAGAGCTCTAGTTTCGCTAGTTTCCCCAACAACCATGTTGATCATTGCAGGGCAATTGCGTTGGGTTTGGCTTTAGCTTTCTTAGAGGGACAATTTTTAGCTTAATGGCCTATTTGCCCACAATTCCAGCATAGTTTGTTTGCTTTTGGTTTCTTTGCCCTTACTGATGGTGTTAGAGTTTGAGTTCATTTGGTTCACATTAATGAACTTTTTGTTCCTTTCAATAACCATATTTTTCTAAGGTTGGTGCTCAATCAAAACTCCATGAGTTTGATTTCAGTGTTCTTCTTCAATACTTATTGTATTCTTGAGATCATCTAAAGGCAGCTTCCCTTTTAAATGCTTGAGTGTCATTCCAAAATTTTCTCAAGACTTGAGAAATTTATCCACTAGGGACATAAACAAAAACTTCTTAGGAAGTTTCATCTCAGCATTAGTAATGGCATGCTCAAGGTTGATCAGTTCATCTGTCTATTCAGTTATAGATTTTCCCTCAACTATTTGACACTTCATGAACTTGGAAATAGAATACCTCTTGAGCCCTTGCTCTTCAGTATTATATTTCTAGTCCAACTCATCCTATAGTGACTTAGCAGTGTATGAGTCAATGTAGCATACATCGAAGTGAACATTTGACAGTGACGATAAAATTATCCCTATACCTGGCTGATCTTTCCCAATCTACTCAGCTATTTTAGCTATTTAAGGGTTAATATTAGATAGGTCTAGTCACCTAAATCACCAAAAGAAAACCTTTCATTGTGAACCAAAATTTCTTTCACTGTTGCCAACGTTTGAAAAATTAGCTCTCAAACTTTTCTAGCAAACTAGAAAGATCAACTTTGGAGGACAACAAAGAACCAACACTAAAACCACTTTCATATGAAGATCCCATTTTCAAATAAGCAGTTTAAACAAACATTAAACAGATAATTTCTTTAAGATTGTTGTAAAATCATAGATTATAAACTACAAAGTATAATGAAATTATAAATTAGTTTATAATTATTGAGCAGTGTTTATAAAATCAATATTATGAATATTGCAAAAAACAACAAACATCAGTATAGATATTCCAATTATTTAGTTGTAGGTTTGTTTAAAAACAGCATAAACCAACAACAAACAACCAGTTTGGAATATAAACAACAGAAATATTGAAGTTAGTATTGTAAATCGAGAACTTATCTTAAAATTCTGTATAGTAACATAGCTTAGGCTGAATCACCAAATAATGGTGATCCCTTACATCAATGTATTTTGTTCTATAATAAAATGTTTGATTCTTTGACAAGTGTATGGCACTCTGACAGTCATAAAATATTGAAGTGATCTTAGAATCCATACCCATATCCTCAACCAGCCACTTTAGCCAAATGCCTTAAGCCAAAGCCATATACTCAGCTTCTGTTGTAGACAATGTAACTAATGACTGCAAAGTAGCCTTCCAACTAACCGTATTACTTAGAACACAAAACACATACCCCGTCATGGATATTATGTTGTCCAAATCTCCTACATAATCTACATCTACATAGCTAATAATCTTAGCAGTAGAATTCAATTGACTATACCTCAAACATATGTCTGTAGAACCTCTTAGAAACCTCATGATCCAGTTCACAACTTGTTAATACATATTTCCTGGCTTGTGCATGTACCTACTCACAACATTAACTCCATGTGAAATATTTGGTCTAATGCACACCATAGCATACATCAAGTTACCCATTGCATTAGCATACGGCACATTATACATGCACTTCACCTCCTTCTTAGTACTTGATGAATTATCTGATGAGAGCTTGAAATGAGTTGCAATAGCATATTAACTAGTTTGGACTTATCCATCCCAAAATGCTCCAATACTTTTTCAATGTAATGTTGTTGAGACAAGTACAACAATCCTACGTGTCTACCCTGGATGATCTCCATGTCCAAAATCTTCTTCGCACTGCTCAAATCTTTCATCTCAAAATTTTCACTTAACTAAGCTTTTAAATATTGATCTCAGATTTATTTTTAGAGGTAATCAATATAACATCAACGTACATCACCAAATATATGGGAAGGCTATCACTATATTTTCTATGATGTACACAACAATCAAAATTGCTTCTAATATAGCCTATGTTCGTAATAAATACTTCAAACTATTTATATTACTGCCTGGGAGACTGTTTCAAGCCATATAAAGACTTCTTCAAAAGACATGCTTGATTTAATTTCCCAAAAATGATGAATCCCTCTGGTTGGCTCATGTAGATATGTTCTTTCAACTCACCATATAGAAACACTATTTTAACATCCATTTGCTCAAGTTCCATATCAAATAGAGCAACCATGGCAAGTAAAACACGAATGAAATTGTATTTTACAATTGAGGAGAACACCTCATGAAAGTCAATTCCCTCTTTTCAAGTAAAACCCTTAGCAACCAATCGTGCCTTGTGTCTAGCATCTTTAACCTTGCGAATCCCTTCCTTCTTTTTGTAGATCCATTTGCAACCTACAATATTTTATCCTTTAGGAATATCAACCAGCAACCTTATGCTATTCTTATGTAGAAACTTCATCTCTTCACTTATAGCTGTAACTCATTTATCAAAATCTGGCCTGGAATTACCTTTTTGTATGGAATTAGATCATTTTCTACAAACTCTTCAACCGAACTTAATGTATAGGCTACCAAATCTAAAAATGCATACTGCTGTGGTGGTTGGATTTGTCTCCTCTCCCTATCGAGAGCCAAATAATAGTTTTGTAGTGAATTATTTTTCTGCTGTTAATAAGGTAGTAATGAGCTCTTAATAGCTTTATCTACCACATTTTGTTTTCCCTTTGAAACTTGTGGAGTATTAATTTCAGTCTCTACATTTTCCTCAACACTCTATTGACTTCTTTTGGGCTACTCTACCTTTTTCATCGTAGTAGACTCATCAAATGTCATTTCTCTGCTAATAATCATCGTGGAGCCTTTGTCGTCATTATTCCACAAACGATAACTCTTTACTCCATCTATATAGCCTAGAAATATGCATTTCCTAGCCCTTAGCTTAAGCTTTCCATCACGAACATGAGTATAGGCTAAGCACCTAAATATTGTCAAATTTGAGTAATCAGCAGGAGACCCGGACCAAACTTCCATTGGTGTTTTGTAGTCTAAAGTAGTTGATGATGATCTATTCACCAAGTAACAAGTAGTATTGATTGCTTCTGCCAAAAAATTCTAAGACAATCCTGCGTTAATGAGTATGTATCTAGCTCTCTCCAAGATAGTCCTGTTCATCCATTCTAAAACTCTATTATACTGTGGTGTATGTATAACTATGCGATACCTTACAATTCCTTTCTTATCGCAGAATTTCTAAAATTCCATGTTGTAGAACTCCAATCCATTGTAAGTCCTCAAGTGCTTGATTTTCTTTTCTGTCTACTTCTTGATCAAAGTTTTCCATTGCTTGAAGTTGACAAACACCTTATCCTTATGCTTCAGCATATACATTCGTACTCTCCATGAGAAGTCATTTATAAATGTCAACATATACCTAGCACCTTCCTTTGAAAGAACTTGAGAAGGCCCTTAAAGATTTGAGTGAATGTAATCCAAGTTGTCCTTGGTTTTATGAATAGTAGTGTTGAATTTCACCTTGTGTTGCTTGCTAAGCACACACTGCTTACAAAAATCTAACTCTCTAGTCTTCTCTCCATAAAGCAAGCCCTATTTGCTCAGTTCTAACATCTCCCTCTCACTTATATGCCCAAGTTGTATATGCCACAATCTCGTAGTATCATTGATTGATGAAGAAATTGCTGCACTACCAGAAATTGTGCTACCCTGCAAGATGTAAAGGCCAGTCCTTTTGTCTCCTTTCATGATAAATAGTTCACCTTTGAAAACCTACAGAACTCCATTTCTAGTTATGTACTAACAATCGTTCTTATCAAGAATTCCTAGCGAAATTAGATTTTTCTTCAGATCTAGAACATGAAGCACATCTGTTGGGGTCTTTACTATGCTATCATGTATTCTGACACTCACTGAGTTAATTCCTACAACCTTGCATGAAGCATCATTTTCCATAAGCACTTTACCACCATCGTATGTTTGATAAGTGGTAAACCAATCTTTACGTGGGCACATATGGTAGAAGTATCCACTATCCAAAATCCATTCAAAGCTTAGTAAGCTTTTGGTAACATTGAGAACAAGCCTATTATCAAACTCATCCTTAATAATTCTAGTGACATTATCCTATTTCTGATAAGAAGTTTCATCTACATCCTTCGCCTTTCCTCATTCCGGACAATCCCATTTTTAGTGCCCTTTTCCATTGCACCTAAAACACTTGTCGTTGTTTTTAGGCTTAGTTTGGGACTTCGATTGGCCTATATTCCTTCCTCTTTCTCTCAGTCTACCCTTTGCCAACAATCCTTCCTCCCTTTCACCATCTTCACTTCTTAGGACATGTTTTCTCAACTCATTAGAATTCAATGAAGTCTTCACATCTTCCATTGAAATCATATCTCGTCCATACAACAAAGTAGTAACCAAGTGCTTAAAAGATTTGGGTAGAGAACATAAGAGAATCAACGCTTGATCTTCATCTTCTATTTTTACATCTATACTAATGAGATTCAGAATTACTTTATTCAAATAATCAATATGTTGAGTAATAGATGTACCTTCCTTCATCCTTAATGTGTATAACCACTGTTTCAAATACAGTTGATTTTTTAGGGACTTCTTCATATAAAGACTTTCCAGTTTTGACCATAGTCTTGCTGGCGTACTTTCCATGGTGGCCTCTCTCAGTACGTTATTTGCTAATGATGACAGTAGAGTACCATAAGCCTTCATCATAAACTCGTCATTCTCCTGGTTTGTCAGCATTTTTGGCAAGAAATCTCTATCTTTTAACGCTTTCTATAAATCTTGTTGACATAAGAGGGATTAAACTTCTATCTTCCACAACCTAAAATCATTCTTTCTATCAAATTTCTCTACCTTGTACTTTATGGCTGCCATCTGATCAAACCCGGCTTTGATACCAATTTGTTGTGACTTGGAACAATCAAATTTTAGTTATGAAATAATAGTAAAGAAAATTCAATGTAATTGACAACAAGATTTAACGTGGTTTGACGATGTGTCTAATCCATTCGATAAAAAATAGAATTTTATTAATCTCAAATCAAGTGTAAGTACAAACTTGAATCCTACAAATCTCATAAGAACACCCAACACTCTCGTTCTAAATTCTGTCTTGAGAAATTATTTCAAAAGTAGTCTAGAAACTCTCATGTATGTGTCTCATTGAAAAGTTTCGGAAGAAAACTGATATTTATAGTGCAAAATTAGAGTCCTAGGCCCAATAGAATTGTTCCGTGCATTGTGCGCCCCGGTGCAAAGTTGCTGCTATATGACTATATGTCTAAGATGTAATCTTAAGGGAAGTGGTGCTATTATCTTCAATAGTTCAATCAATTGGAAGTGGCTACAATAATGGTAAAAGGCAAATTTTGTGTTTGTATGAGAATTCAAAAATAGACTAAGCATAGTGCATTTTCATTCAGACAAGCATCAGCAAAAAGTAAGATAGCAGGCATTTTCAACTGTGGCTTTGACTTTTCATTTCTATAATTCGTATTTACAAAAACTATCGAGTGGATTTACATCTCTCCTTTATGTATCAATCGCGTCGTGATTTATACATGAGGACGTAGGGTGAAGAGTTCTATTCTACTGCCAAAGTAAATGTGCTCCCTTGGCACATTTTCATTGATAGGGCTGCCTGAAGAAAAAGAAAGAGTTCGTTCAAAGAAAGGAGAAACCTTATTTTTTACCTCTAGTTTGTTGCTTGGAAGGAGAGAGCGTGGATATTGGAGAGAGACTGATGAAATCTAAAAAAATGGAGCCCATGTTTCCTCCAATCCTCAACGATCAGCAGTTAATGGACCAATTGATGGCCGGGTAGGATTGAATAAAATTAAGAAATATTGGTAACACAATGCGAAGGACTTGAACTAGGGATCGTATATTGAAGTAGTGACACGCTTGGGGATGAAAAGTAAAATTATTCCTTTCCAAAAATAAAATTTATCTATCAAGGAAAAAAAATAAAACGTTCCAAATATTGTCATGATGAAATTAAATCATAAAAATAAATTAGATTGCCTTCCTACTATCATATGAAGAAAATTAGAAGTACAATATAAATTGTAAGCTATAATGATTTATTCAAAAAATTAACTTAAAGTGTATTACTAGAAGATTACCAACTTTTAACATTAAGATAATTTTCTCAATAAAACTCTATAAGTTAATCCAGTAATACTGGAGCTAAAATATTTAGCACTGTTTTTTCTAACATCACTAAAACTCTCAAACAGAGAGAATAAATTATCAATTTGTTAGTTATTAATTTACTATCTAATTTATAAATTAAAAAAATGAGATTTAAAAGAATATTTTAAACAATAGATTAAGATAGTAAGAAAATAAATAAAAAAGAAGTTAGAAATAAAGAGAGACTTTTATATCTTATTGATCAGAAGTCATTATTAGTGGAAGAACAAATATTTATCTTAAAAATTTCACCCATAATTTGTAATCAGATAATTAAACAAATACATTTATTATATAAACACACAAATATATTCTCATTAAAATTAATAAATAATTTTATCAATTACTTGGAAGTAAAATTAAAATGGAGTGTGAACTCTTCTAACTATTTGTATCGACAATATCAAGTCCTTTACCATTTGTGCGTTAAAACTTTTCCGGATTCCCCGGCGCCCGCCCCAATTTATCAGGGGTAAAAAAAAAAAGGCCTAAATTAAATCGTTTCCGCTATCAAAATTTCTACTCCATGCTAGCGCGCTGGGCCTGGAACCTTTTAGGGTTTAAGGTTATCTGCTTCAGCCTAACAAAGCCTCCATCCTAATTATCCGTCTCCAGAATCGCATATATAAATATTTGGCTTCTTCTATCAAAGCCATGAAAATTTTGACCTTAACAGCCCATAATTTAGAGGTTGAATATGGTGGGCTTCTGGCAGAGTCCCACCATTGAAGGAGCAGCAGCGGAGGAGAAAGAAGACCTCAAAAGCCAGCTTTTATTAGATTCCGCGAAACCATCTATACCGAACGACCCACTTGACCTTTGTCTCCCGGAGCTTGAAGACTTCTCATTGTCTTTTTCTGATTCTTTTCTCGATTTTGATTCCATTAACGGTTGGTTTATGGAAGGGAATCCCGAGCTTTCTGGTGATCCAAATATGACTGATTTGGAAGGCAACTCAGTTGATTTTGGCTCCGTTAAAAATGAATTAGGGGCTTCAAAGGAGAGTTTTGAAGTGGGAGTCGATGGAATTTGCGAGAAAGATGAAGCTGACGAGGAGTTGGGCGGAAAAGAGCGATCTTTAGGGGATTTTGGACAAGAGAATGGAGAAACTGGGGTAGTTGAGAGGAGGTCTGAAATGGGGTGTGAGGGTATGGGAGGGGTTCCTGGGGGAGATGGGTCCGGCAGAAAGTTGGGGGACTTAGGGTGTTTGATTGAAGAACACCTGGGGAAAGTAAGTTTGGATGGGACGTCTAATATTTCAGTTCCTGTTGTCTCCATAGAGAATGAGGAGAATGCAGGCGGTGAAGCTAGCGTGCTAAATAGTGATGAAGTCAATGGTGGTGATGGCTGGAAGAATGGCGAAATGGTAAACCTTGATGGCAAAAGTGTGAGGAATGGCAGCGTGCACTTCCATAATGCAGGTGATGTAGTTGAAGTGACTGAAAATGGGATGAAGATTGATGAAACTGTGAGTAATGAAGATGAGAGTGATAGTGATGCGGAGTCTCAAAATGAAAGTTCATCGTCTTCATCATCCTCTTCTTCATCTTCTTGTAGTAGTGATGAGGAGGACAAAGATGAGGACAGTGGAGCAACTAGTGGTGAAAAGAAAGCCAAGGATGAGGAAAGCATTGTTGACAAACAGATAGACAGAGAAGAAGGTGAAATAATGTTATCTGATGCTGATGAGATGATTTCTTGGAGTGATAATGAAGATGCTGAAGATGGTGGTGTAAGTGGTATGGCAGGACCCATCACATCTAAAAATGAGCTCAAGGTAACTGATAATGTTCTCGATAAATCACTGTCATTTGTCTTAACACCTGTTATAGATAGATCATGAAATAGTTTATTGGACACCATCTAGTTATTTTCCTAGTTATAGGTGTTAGAAATCTGCATTTCCAGTAAATCACCCTCCTATCTTTGGATTATGAACTTGGGTTTCTTAAAATCAATGGTGATTTTTGTGATTTTAATATGATGCCAGATAGGCTCATTGTCAAATGCCAAAATCTACCAGTTTGGCCTATGTGGCTCACATGTTTAGTAAGCCTTTTAAGTGAAATACAGACTTTGCTGCGTACTATTTTTCATGATTTTTTAGATTTGGCTTTGACTATTTCAATCTGAACCTCTGATTATTGATCCATAAGGAATGAAAGCGATGAAAACTGCATTTCAAATCTATTTTTGTTTCAACCTCATTAGGAAAGTCAAGATGCTAAATTCAAATAGTAGAATTTTCTCAATACAATTACTTTATACAAAATATGGATTGTTATCATATTGCAATTTGCAACTATTGATATAAACTCTATATTTCAGCTACTGTTGTAAAAAATGTATTTGATGAGCTTGAAATCAATCAGTACATTGGCTAAGAAGCTAATAGTTGTGTTTTTTGATCCTTTGGAAGAGGAACCTGATGTTTCCTGTCTGCCGGAGTTGTGTTTCTGATCTCTGGATTAAACACACTCAAGCTCTAAATCCCATCCCCTCTCTGATTATAACCAAAAAATTTTCAATATCCCCCCTTAGTGTCGCTTCTCTTGTTTGAAACATTCCGTGTTCTCTGGTTTGTGACATATTTGGGACTAATTCCTGTGGTCTACCTGATTTTAACCAAAGAAGTTGCAATATTCCCCCATAACCTATTGTCACTTCTCTTGTTTGAAACTTTCTTTATGTTCTACAATTCACTGTAATTGGACCATCTACCTTGTGAGTGTTAGCTTTCCATGGACCTTAAATTTTCTCAGTGACATGCCTTGCCTGAAGTTGTATCACATGTAAAATGTTTGAACATTTGAGTGATTGTAAAATTCTGCTGAATGTCTGTTCATTTTGAAAAATAAACAATGGGATCCTTATAAGGAAAGTATCAAAGAAAATAAATAACATGAAATTAATTCAGTTAGCATGAAATCAACAAATGACATAAAGATGAAACAAATGACATAAAAATTTCATCTATTGGGTGATGAACAAAATAATGAGCAGTTGTCAAGAAAGAGGGTGACAGTTGTTTGAACCCTTCTTTTTTGATGTCTACTATCTTACTTGATGAATTCCCTTCATTCATGCAACAAAAATCATGTTTTATATAGACCAAGCCACCTATTAGTTCCATAGGACAAAAGAAAATGAAGGCACAGAGCCACCTCATCAGATCTATGTACATCTATGCTCTACCTTAATATCTTAGCATCTTTGCATTTCTTGCATCCTAGACTATGCAACGATTAAACTCCCTTGTGCAAAACGTCCTCTTGTATAATTTGGTCAGCTAGTTATGCTAACTGAAATAGAGTAGTATAATCACATTGTGTGATGTCAGTGTCGTAAAATAGATTTTCCGTGAAGCAGGGAAGGAATTAATACCTAATAAAATATTATTTTGACTGAAGAAACAAGGTTAAAATTCTGTCCAAAGTAATAGCCCTTGGGAAGTGGGTACTCTTGTTGCTGAATGCAGATTATAAAACTTTATGCTTATTGTTGAGTAAGAAAAGCACAGAATAATCTTTAATCTTTTTTTTTTATCCAAAATAATGATACTTCTCTTGTTTTTCTTTAATCTTTTTTTTTTATCATACAATAATCTATCAGTGTTTTCTTTTTCACACATGTTTGTTTGTAGAATTTGGGCTGTATGTTCACTAAACAGAAAATTTGGATTTGAGGAGCTGTTGTCTCTTCATTTCCTGTTTTGATGGCGAGGAAATAAATCTGAAGTGCAGGCTTCAAGTTGCTTAGAATAACTTGGTGATTGTTTCATTTAAGATTTTGTTTGACCATGTGACTACAGAAATAGTGAAAACGGCATTTGTAAACACATAAAACGGACAAATTATAGACTTTAGTTGTACTTATTAGTTTAGTTGGATCATTAGCACCCAGGAACATTTAGTGACTCGATATGGTTCTTTGTTCTTTTCCACTCAGTCTATTTCCAGATGAAGAGTTAAATTCTTCCTGAAACTATAGCATGCAACTTTTGTGTGGTTAATTTTATCCAATTTCTTACCCATGTTATAGCTTTATCTCCTTTCTCTGAAGCCAAGATATTGCTTCATTTTGGAACATTTCTACTGGTATTTTGATATATATTTGATGGGTTTGTAACCATATTTTACTTAGATCTCCTAACAAGATGGCAAAAGTTCCATGTCTACATAGATGCTTCATCCTCCCCATACAAGAGCGCAATGTTGGTCATTAGGACATTCCTTTTGCAGAGTTGTGGCTGAATCACAATTTTTGTTGATCAGTACACCTGATTCCTTTGATGGGGGGATAGCATAATTTATTTGAGAGATGATTACTCCTTATTATCATCTAAATATGGAATACATTTTAATGGCTTTATTAATTTTAGTGTGTGATATGCATTATATAAATTTTTATTATTTTCCTACTCACTCCTACATGTGACAGAAATATTTCCCTACTTTTTTAATTATGCAGGTTCTTCCTCCAGTTCCTTCAGTCAGTGTGAGCTTGGAGCCGCATCATCAGACCCTGCCAGTTGGAATAGTTTTGTCGGTAAAGTTGAGCTACTAGTTACAATATTTCATACACAATTTGATGCCTTTTTCCCTTTGTTTAACATTTGTAATGTCGGGGGAAAATTCTTCTACCTCAACTTGTTTAATTGTTGGTTCTTCTGTTAAACAGATCATTGGGCCCCAAGTCATTGTAGAAGGGGTTGAGAAACACAATCCTCTAAATGAGGGTTCAATTCTTTGGATTACTGAGAGTGGATTGCCTCTAGGGATAATTGATGAAATATTTGGGCCGGTCAAGAATCCTTACTATGTTGTGAGGTACAATTCAGAGAGTGAAGTCCCTGCTGGAATACAGCAAGGCACTTTGATCTCTTTTGTTCCAGAATTTGCAAATCATGTACTGAACGACAAGAATCTCTGCCGGAAAGGGTATGATGCATCTGGTGAAAATGATGAAGAGCTATCAGAGGAGGTTGAATTTTCAGATGATGAGAAGGAGGCTGAGTACAAGAGGATGCATAAAATGAAGAAAAGGGGGAAAAATGAATTTAAGCCTGGAGCCAAAAGAAAGGAAAAGGGGCAGCTAAAAAATAAGACTGGGAATTGGAACCATAATCGAGATCCTGCAGCACAAACGTTGTTAAGTGGCAGCAAGCTACCGGTTACTGAAGACCAACATTTGGTCCCACCTGTTGCAACATCATTAAAGCAAGAAAACTACTCATGCTCATCTGGTCTCAGACAGGATTTGGCTGGTGATCAAGCCATGGTCCCTTCGTTTCCGCACAGAGCTCAGGCACCTGGTTTTTGTTCACCCTATGGAATTTGGAATAATTTGTTTCCACATCAACAGCACCACAGTATGGGCCTTCCCAGTGGATTGCCAGCAAATGGTATGCTGTGGATGCAGCAAAATCAACCTTATCAATTATATCAAACACCTTTACAGATCAACATGGCATTCCAACAGCAAATCAGGACAATCCCAGGGTTGCCTTTAAACTTTAATGCCTCGGGTGTACAATCAAACTTTGGTGGGGGTCCAATGGTTGGACCAGCCTGGAGTGCTACATGCCTGGATCAGAATCTGTTAAATCCAACGCAGTTTGGAATGGGTTTGCCGGCCCAGCATGCTTCTCTGCCTCAGAATGGGGGCGAAGAAAAAGCTGTGCAGTCTCAGGGATCTCAAATTAGTCGTGATTTGCCGCCACCTCCGGCAACTTTAGGGAAACGCCTCAGTTTCAATCAAGGCCGCAGTGGTGGAAGAAGGGGGAATCACAGGGGCCGTGGGCGTTCTGCTGGCTGGAGGGGCAGGTATCAAAGCCGTTAATGGCAAAGTTGTGTTCTTTAACCTTTTACCAACAAACTTGGAAGTGGCATATAGTAGTTCCAGTAGTTGTCTGGCAATTTTTTTTTTCCTTTTCCTAAGCGATTTTCTTTTTCCTGTTTTTGTGGTTAGCTGATGTATGATATCTTTTTATCATTGTGGTCTGAGATAACATTAATCATTTACTACCTACCTTGCAAATTTTGATGTTTATAGACACTGTTGCCAGCTCATTCTTGAATTGTATTGTTTTGAATTTGCCAGGGAGCTATTGTTGTAAATTCAGGATATTTTTGGCTTTACAACTGTGGGTTGGTTTTGGCTGTGGCATAACTCTTCAAGGTGTCAGTAAAGACTAACGATGTGGGACTCTTGAAGTGATCATGAGAGACTACAATGCGTGTTGGGAAGCTGAATGGGGGTGTGCTTCAACTTCATTCATTCAGCAAGAACAGATGAAAGGTTTTACGCCTTGCCAAAATTAAGTTTCCATACTTCCAGAGTTTTCAATTGCAAAGGGGAAAATGATATTTGATAAAGGCACTCTGTTTTAATTTATTATCCAAAAAAGAACTAAAATGTCCTGTAATTTGAAAAGATCATAGTTATATTTTTTTTGTTGTGTCCAAAGTGTCATTTGGTGCTAATTCAATTATTTCAAATTTAAATCTAAAATATCATGTGATTAGGTGAATTTAAGTTTGTGTTGTTGTTGTTGTTATTACTATTATTAATCTACTACTTGTATGGTATTCAAAACACTAAAATTTTCATTTGTTGGACTTCGGAAAAAGAAATTTTAATTTAGAATAAGAAGAAACAAATAAGATCGATTGTGGCACGTGGTCAGTGAATTAAGAGCGTCGTTTTCACATAATTTCAAAATTTGATGAACTCTAAATATATGTGTGTATGTATTATAAAAAAAAAAATTAATTGTAACCTTTCTAAATGTGCAAATAACCTACTTCGGAAGGAAGTGTAGTTAACATGAAAAAGACAATTTTACTCATACTCATAGATATTCGTAAATATTTTATGCATTTAATAATGGAGGGGAAAACAGATGTATTGCTTGTTACCCATTAAATAAAACTATTAAAATATCCTTATATTATAATATTAAATTTTGATTATATTTTTTGAAATATTTTACATTCAATGTCTTATATTTTATTGTTTATAAAAGTTCTTTTATGATAATTTATGTTTTATTTATTTATGTATGATCAAGTAACATGACATGTTGCTCCGTCAAGAATTGATGTGAAAGATCTTATTTGAGATGGTTAGAGTTTTAATGAAAAAGTGTTTCTTTTAGTTTTACATTGTATTATTGTTTGCTTTATAAAAATTTTCAATCTTCATTGACAAGAACTTTGGGTTTTAAATTTATATTTCATTGCTTGTTTTATTAAGGCATTTTTATGATTTAGTGCTTGATTTATTTTAATCATTAGTATATATATATATATACTTACTTATGACTTAAAAAAAATTCATGAATACACAGATATCTATGTACTGATAACCAATTTCTCCATGAAAATCATCTCATAGGGATGGAGGCGAGGGCAGGAGGCCCTTCCACTAAATGAAGCATCAGCGCATGTGGCATTATCAGTATTCGTCTTGGAAGTTGGATCCGTTTTATTGACATTCCTACTTAATACTATATGTCAAAAGGTGTACATATTAGCAATACTCAAAATAGTGTACTAAAGCAAGTGCATAAAAGTCCTATAAAGATAAATTAAATTATTGCTACTATGATGTTATTAAATTGAGTAAAAATATATAAAAAGTTAAAAATGTGACAACCTATTCTAAAACAACAAACTAAATTAGCAATCATATATTTAATAATGAAGATTTCAATGTTGAAGTCCTCATATTTCAATGGCTTTCGCATTTTGTCACACTAACACAAAATTTTAGAAATGACTAATAATATGCAAATTGTTAAGTTACTAATATTTTGATTTCAATTTGTAACTTTGTTGTAATTAGTTGCTTAAAATGAAAAGTATAAAGAAGCCCACCAAGAAAAAATATACGCCTAAAAAATAATTTTGCTTAGTTGTTTAAATTAAACCAAGTTAGAATATTGTGAAAGAGATTATGTCATTTATACTATTATAGAAGAAAGCTTCTCTTATGTCTAAAATAAAAGTTACGATATCAAATATCAAATTCACTTATTCTGTAAGTTATATGTTTACTGTCGTCATAATAATACAAATTACAAACATATTTTAGATGTCAATTTTTAATATAATGAATGTGATAATGCACACAAATAATACGTATTATTTAAAAATATTTTATGCACACGAAAATTGTATCAAATGACTGCTAGTTGTTACAAAAAGAATTAAATCTTTAAATTCCAATTCTCCCTTTCAATCAAACAATAAAATTTCAAGGTAAAATAAAAAATTGATGATATCATACTAGTTCAGATAGTTATTTTAACACTAAACTTGATCAATATATAACTCTTAATCCCTTAATTAGTTTTGGAAAACAAAAAAGAAAAAACAATCCACTATTAGTCCGTTAATCATCAGACTACGTAGCCCAATGAAAATCACACATAAAAAATAAGTAGATAATCAATTAAAAAAATAAAAAATAAATAAAAAACACTACTTTAAATGGAAAAATTGTTTTACTACATGTTTGTCACCTAATATATAATTAACTAAATAGATTGCATATCTATCTATACTATTATATATAGTACAACAGTATGGGATCTATAACAACGCAATTTTGATTCTAATTGGCAATTTTGGCCAAATGACAAATTTTTAGAATTTTGAGCATTTTAATTTATTTAAAAATGTAGCATCTTGTCTTTTCTTGTAAGTAAATTTTCTTCCTAGAAATAATAGTATAATAAGCTTATCTAGTAAATATAGGAAATCCAAGTTTAAAATTTTTAGGCTGTCTTACAAAAATTATGCCTTTTGATTGTGTTAATAACATTTTAGATAAAACGAGTTAATCAAAGAAAATACGTATACTACAAATTTGGTCATACACCCTAAGTTAAAGGCTCAAAACATATATAATTTAAGGTATTAATACATCATTATATATATACATTAAGTATATAATAAAAAAAGATATATAATTGTAAACATATTAAAGTTTTGATCAATTGAGAAGTGATACATGTAAAATGATATATTAAATATTAATTTAAAATTTTCTATTCAAATTTTGGGATATATTAAATTTAATTCCAAAAGATAAATAGTTAATTTTAATTAATAATTTAATATTTATTTTATACGTAAATCAAGTATTGACACATGTCAAAGATGGAGTGTTTGCATTTATGGACCAATCAATTCAATAATATTTGATATTGATATTATTTTTTGATATTAGATATTATCAAATCAAATTTGTCTTATACTATTTCTTTATTTTGATATTATTTTATAAAAGAGATAATCGTTGAAAAAATTCAAGTTAATTTAGAAGTCTTCTATTAAGCACCTATATAAAAGGGTGATCCCAGCTCATTAAGGAGTCCAGCAATTCTCTCAATCAAATTTAAAGAAATCTATGGTGTTGAAGGCATTCTTTATAGAATTCATCATATTCTGATGTTTGATTCAGGATTAAGGTGTGGAGCTGTCAAATTGGCATTATTTTATTCAAATTAAATTTAAGGAGATCCATGACGTTTTTTGTGGAGCTCATTAAGTTTAAAATCATATTTGAAAGGGAAGAATCAGAGGATTAGATTAGTGATTGAATCCACAATTGATAGATTTTAATTTTATTTTATTTGTACAATATTTTTTATTTTGTAATTTTATTTATTGCAGACAAAAAAATTTGCGCTTACAAATTTTGGCATGCCCAATGGGACTATCTCTATCTCTCATCTCTTTCTTTCATTAAAGATTGAAGTATTATGGCCACCAACGAGACTATTGCATTAAAGATGACTACCTCAAATTCCATAAATGCTAAAGTAAGAAGTGTTGGCATCACCACAAGGAGTATGTCCAAAAAGTCGCAATCATCTTTGGAGGTAAATTCTTCACTTGAAGTTGTGGAAAATGCATTGCCACATGCTATTGATACTAATGAAAGTGATGGAGACTTGAAGGAAGAATTAGTGGCATCCACTCCTCGCTCAACTTCAAGTTCCTCAAGCATAGCGCAAGTAATGGTGACAAGTGCTACAACTTTAGAAGAACAAATTGTTAATTTGATGAAGATTATTGAAGGGTTGGCAAAGCATGTCCAAGAGTAAGATTCTCAAATCTTCAAGTTGATTAACAAGGTGGATAATGTTGAGACTAGTCACATGATGGAGAAACAAATAGAGGCTCAAGATGAAGGCAAAACATCCACAAAGAGGCAGTTAGTGGAAAATGAAAAGTCTACAACAAAGGAATTGCAAGTTTTCACTGATAGACTAATTCCTATTGACTAGTTAAGGGAGTTTATCATGGGAACTATAAAAGATAAGTTTGAAGAAAGCTCTAAGTTATTTATGACTTATTCCAAGCCATATACTCAAAGAATTGACAACATAAAGATGCCGACTAGTTATCAGCCACCAAAGTTTTAGCATTTTGATGGCAAAGGTAATCTAAAATAGCTTGTGCTCACTTCATCAAAACTTATAATAATGCCGGGACTTATGGAGATCACCTAGTAAAACAGTTTGTTCGATCTTTGAAATGCAATGCTTTTGATTAGTATACTGACTTAGAAGTAGGATCAATTGATAGTTTGGGCAATTAGAGCAAGAATTTCTCAATCACTTCTACAGTACCCAAAGGATAGTTAGTATGATTGAAGTTACAAATTCTCACCAATGGAAAGAAGAACTAGTCATTAACTACATTAATCGTTGGAGAAACTTAAGCTTTAATTGCAAAGACCAATTGTTTGAGGCTTTAGATATCGAGATGTGCATTCAAGATATGCATTGGGGGCTCTGATATATTCTTCAAGAAATTTAGCCCAAAATATTTGAAGAGTTGGCTACTCGAGCCCATAATATGGAGTTATGCATATTTACTAGCGGAGTAGAAGGGCCACCAATTTAGGAGCCTCGTAAGCTTAAAGAAAAGTAAGAATTCAAGAAAGGGGCCAAACCTCTTGCTAAGGCACAAAGTAAAGAAGCTATGCGGTGAATGAAATACCCATCAAATTTCAAACAAAGGCAGAAATCACAAAAGTTGAAAAGAAGGATGTCTCCTAAGAAAGAGGATAAGGAAACTTAATTTTAAAGGAGATGCAGGCTTAGATATATCCATTCCTCGATTCTAATATCTCTGGAATATTTGATGATTTGCTAAATGCAAATATTATTGAATTACCTAAAATGAAGTGACCTGAAGAAGCTAAAAAAATTGATGACCTAAAGCATTGTAAGTACCATCGATTGGTGGGTTACCAAATTCATGACTGCTTTGTATTCGAAGATAAAGTGATGTAATTAGCTTGACAAGGAAAAATCACACTTGAGGAGAATAATACCACCTCAATTTATGCTACTATCGAGACTAAAAAGGATGTATTTGATGATCATGATAGTAACATTGCGTGCTATTTGATAAGTGAAGAAAAGATTTCCACTAGTGAAGATGAAGAAAATCATGATGTGATTGAGGAGTGTATGTCGGCAATGGCTTTCACAGAGAAAGATTTGTTGCTTGGCTTCAAGCCCCACAATGCGCCACTATTTGTAATTAGCTAAGCTCATGAATAGAAAATAAATAGAATTTTGAATGATGGAGGCTCTGCAATCAATATCTTGCCATTGTGTGTGCTAAAAGATTTAGGAATCTCCATAGATGAATTAACAAACAGTCGCCTGATGATCTAAGGGTTCAATTAAGGGGGCAAAAGGCTTTTGGAATAATAAGGATAAAGCTATTCATGAATGATATATTGTTAATAACATTGCTTTATGTCATAGATGCCAAGATATAATATAATATGTTTCTAAGCCGACCTTGGCTAGATGAAAATGGTGTAGTTTCCTCTACTTGGCACCAATATTTGGTAAAGAAAGTGCTTAAAGATAACAAACCTTTCATTGAAGCTAAATCACATTTAGCAGATGTCAAATACTACATCAAAAGTATGAAAACTACCAAGGCCAAAGAACAAGAAAAATCCAAGTAGCAAGATGATCTTAATGGAGTAAACAAAGTTAAAGAGTTGACTCCAACATGTCATAGTGAAGATCATGTGAATAGTGAGTTACCTTTGGTAGGATTTGAATCATTGAAGGAATTGATGTTTCCTCTAACCAAGCTTGATGTGAAGAGGCCATCTTCTCAACTTTTGAAAGGATTTGTTCGCCTAACTTAAGGAGCTGAAAAAGAACATGGAGAATCTCTACAGCTTCAAAATGAGAATTGCTTTGTTCCAAAAGTTGATCAACTTCTTATCAAAGTTGGATACAATCCTCAAAACTTTCCATCTTGGAAAAACTTTCTTTTGAAACTTCTGGCAAGCAAACGTATGGACTTAATACTACCCAAAAGATGTTGAAGGAAAAAGGTCATGGTGTTCAAACCTCTCGAGACTTCGATTTTCTCCTCAAAATCCTATTCGTATTGTAATTAGGAGAGCCAACAGTAATAATATAGTTGAAGAGGAATTTTCATCAACAAATGATATTTTCGATGAAAATGGGAAGAAAGTCCCACAAATCTTAATTTTTGATAAAGGAACTTGTAAAGTACTTAAAATGATATTTATCTAAAATGCCAAAGTACTTAAAATGGGTAAGCGAGCTGAAAAAGCTTAGGAGTTCAATTTCTTCATGCATGAAGCAGTGCTCTATTTTGAATATATCATGTGGTAGAACTTTGAAGGTTAAATTTCAAGCCATTATCTTCACATGAACTCAAATGGATGAAGAAAATGATAGAGAAAATGTGGTTTCTTCATATCATATTGTTGTTAGTAATAGTTGGTCACCTTATCAAAATAATATAGATCATTTTTCCAAGAAAATCTCTAAGCTTATCAATAGTGCTTACATAAGTGAAAAAGATGGCATAATGCAAATGGTCTATATAAGAAGAAGGGATGGACAAACAAGGACATGTATAGAATTCAAGAAGATTGAGCCCGTGGAAGAGGACATTGTGCCAGTGTACCATATTTCTTTGAGTGAAAAATTTTTGATTGAAGAAGAAGTTACTAAAATTGCTTCTCTTGAGTTTGAAGAAAGTGTTAAAGCTACTGTAGATAAATTGAAAGAGATTAATTTAGGTGATGCCCATAACTCTCAGCTTATCTACATTAGTACTTTGTTGATTGCTGAGGAAGAATAAGTGCATGTTGAGTTATTATGTGAATTCAAAGATGTGTTTACATGGTCATACAAAGAGATACCTATGCTAGATCCAAAGGTGGCAGTCCATCATTTATTAGTGAAGAAAGAAACATGTCTAGTCAAGCAAGCTAAACAGCACTAAATTGGTTCCTTTGATTGAAGCTAAAGTAAACAAGCTTGTTGATGTTAGGTTTATTCGAGAAGTCAAGTATCCAACATGGATCTCAGTATTATCCCAGTAAGAAAGAAAAATGGTTAAATTCGAGTTTGTGTTGACATTAGGGACTTGAATGGTGCTTGTTCTAAGGATGATTTTCCATTACCCATTGTAGAACTCATGCTACCATAGGACATGAAGCATTATCATTTATAGATGGATCATCTGGATTTAATCGAATATGCATGTCACCAAAAGATGAAGAGTTGATAGCATTTTGTACCCCCAAGGGAATATACTGCTATAAAGTGATACCATTTGGATTGAAATATGTTGGTGCTACATATCAAAGAGCTATGTAGAAGATTTTTGATGATATGCTTCACAAGAATATTGAATGTTATGTTGATGATGTGGTTGTCAAGTCCAAAAGGTAAAAGGATCACCTCCAAGATTTGAGCCAAGTCTTTGAGCACTTGAGAAAATATCAACTCAAAATGAACCCATTAAAGTGTGCGTTTGGTGTTACATTTGAGAAGTATCTAGGATTTATTGTTCGTCATTGAGGCATAGAAATCAAGTAGGCAAAAATTGATTCAATTTTGAAAATGCATGAACTTCGAGATATTCATGAACTCAAAAGTTTGCAAGGGAAGTTAGCTTATTTACAGAGATTCATATCGAATTCAACTAGTAGATGTCAACAATTTAGTCATCTCATGAAGAAGGGCATTTCATTTAAGTGGAATGAAGTTTGTAGTAATGCTTTTAAGAGCATAAAAGTTTATCTAATGAGATCTTCTGTGTTAGTTGCACTAGTACTTGGACGCCCATTGATTTTGTATATTGTAACTTAAGAATGTTTCGTTGGAGCTTTATTGGCACAGGAGAATAATGAGGGAAAGAAAAATGCCTTGTACTACTTGAGCAGGATGATAATGCCAAATGAGTTGAAATACTCGCCAATTGAGAAAATATGTTTGACTCTAATCTTTGCAATTCAAAAGCTGAAACATTATTTTCAGGCTCATACTATATGTCTTGTCTCAAAAGCTAATCCATTAAAATATGTCATGTCAAAACCTATCCTATCTGATAGACTCGCAATGTGGTACCTTCAGTTGAATTAATTTAAGAGTGTCTATATTTTGTAGAAGGCAGTTGTTCACACAAATTTCGTTGTCTGCAAAATTAAATCACAAGACAAAGAAAA
>JACGDI010003579.1:1493549-1534788 GCA_014898725.1 Jacaranda copaia | reverse complement strand
ATTATTTACACATGTCATTTTTTAATTGGCTCAAAAATTAAGCCGTCTACAGTAGTAAAAGGACAAATTTTGGTTGACTTCTTGGCTGATCACCCTTTCCCTGTTGAATGGGAATTATCTAATGATCTACCCAATGAATATGTCTTGGTAATTGGAATTACACCTCCTTGAAAGATGTACTTTGATGTAGCATCCCATAGAAAAGGAGTTGGTGCTGGAATGGCGTTTATCACTTCAAATGATGAAGTATTACTATATTCCTTCACTTTAACTGAAAAATTGTTCCAACAATCTTGCTAAATATCAAGCCTTTATTCTTAGGTTGGAAATAGTGATTGGCATAAAATAGTTGTGCCTTAAAGTCTATGGAGATTCTAAGTTAGTGGTCAATCAATTGCTTGGATCATATGAAGTTAAGAAGCTTGAATTACTCCTATATTTTAATTATTCAAAAAGACTCATTGGATGACTAGGGATGTGGAAATCAAACATGTGCCAAGGAAAGAAAATAAGCAAGCTGATGCGTTAGCTAAATTGGCCTCTTCACTTGCCATACCTAAAAATGAAGTCTGAATTCCAATATGCAAAAGTTAGGTTGTACTATCAATTTTCAAAGATGAGGATTGTGAAGAAGATAAAAGCTATGTTGTTCAAGTATTTAAGATAGAGAAGGAAAATTAGCGCCAACCAATTGTGGATTATATAAAGTATGGGAAGTTACTTGAAGATCCACACCAAAGAGTTGATATTCGATGTCGTGCGGCTCATTTCATCTATTATAAAGGTATACTTTATAGGTGATCATTTGATGGGGTCTTTTTGTGATGTTTAAGTGATAATGAAGCTATCTAAGCCATGGAAGAAGCTCATTATGAGGTTTGTGGTGCTCACCAATTAGGTTAGAAATTACATTTTTAGATAAATAGAATAGGAAACTACTGGCCAATAGTGGTAAAAAATTGCATGGAATATCAAATATCAAATACCTCACCTAGTCCAAGGTTGTTAAGCAATGAATACTCCTAGTTAAAATATAAAATACCTCACCTAGTCCAAGGTAGTTAAGCAATGAATACTCTTAGCTTGCATGAGTATACACTGTGAATGACACCCCCCATAAAATGATGCTTTCTTTGAATTACGTTATAAATTGGTCCCTTTATTGGGTACGAAGGCAGCTTAGATTTTCTTTAAGTTTAGTCATGAGTTTATTTTAAATTATATTTTTTCTTTATATTAAAAGGAAAAAAAGGGTTATTTAGTTGTTTTTATTAAGTTTGAGTTTTTTTTTAAGTTAAAAAAAATTAGTTGATTTTATTAATTTGAGATAATTAGTTTTTTGAGTCAAAAAGAAAAAGAAAAGAAAAAATCTGTTTAGTTGTTTTTATTAAACTAGAGTTTTTTTTTAAGTTAAAAAAATAGTTTGGTTTTTTTTATTAGTTTGAGTTAATTAATTTGTTGAGCCAAAAAGAAAAAGAGAAAAAAAAAGTTATTTAGTTGTTTTTATTAAGTTAGAGGTTGTTTTTAAGTTAAAAAAATAATAATAAAAATAGATAAGTCGTTTTATTAGTTTGTTGAGTCAAGAAGAAAATGGAAAAGAAAAAGAAAAAAAAGTTGTTTAGTTGTTTTTATTAAGTTAGAGTTTTTTTTTAGTTAAAACATATATAGTTTAGTTATTTGAGTTAATTAATTTGAGTTAAAAACAAAATAAAAAGTAGTAGTTTTCGTTGTTTTTATTAGTTTGAGTTTTTTTTTTGGGTCAAAAAATAAAAAAATATAAAAAATAAAAGATTGAAAGATAGAAAACAAAGATATATTCTATTATATAATCTCAAAACAAATATATAAATAAATGCAACATAGTTTATTTTGAAAAAAAAAAGAGCAAAAGTTCTGAACAAATTTCAAGAAAAAGGACTCAAGTTCTTCAATTCTTTCTTGACAGCCTTCAAGTGTTCCATTAAAGTTTGCAAATTCTTAACAACTTTATTTCTCAATGGAGGAGTACTCATGATAGCAACAATTTCCCCTTCAATCTCATGAATTTCTGCTTGAGTACTTTGAAGAAGTTGTTGTGGGCGTTTCAATGATAAAGTCAAGTTCTTGCGTTTCTTCAATTTTTCAAGCTCCTTTCCAACACATTCCACATTTTTTTGGGTGGATTGAATTTAGTTCATTTCTTTGCTTTCTCTAGTTTGAGCATTATGGAGGTGATTTTTGGCCTCATCTAATTATTGTGTAAGAATTTCATTAGATGCTTTTTCAAAAGATGCCGACTTTGCCTCATCATAAGCAGCGGTATTATCAAAAAGTACTTGCAATAATTCTTCCACGTTGGAGATGTCAAATTTGTTGAAGCTTCTCATTGATTCAAGCACGAATTAAACACTATCTTTGATAGATGAGATGGAATCAAGCGAAGTATTTGCTATTCTCTTGCGAAGGTCATCTCACAACATTTGAAGATACTCTTTTTGATGATTAAGTACAAATTTTCCACCTTCAAATACTAAAATTGGAGCACAAGGAGATGGTTGTTTAGCTTTCATACTATGAAGTGCCTCATTTTGCATTGTTGCATCAATTGGAATGTTCATGGCCAATAAGTTAGGTCCCATTATTGATTCTCAACTAACTTGGGATGTCTCATCTTCATCAACATTAATAATTTCATTTTTCAACTAAAATATTACATGATTTGAGTGAAATGACCAAAATAGGGCTTATTTAAAGAAGAAAAAGAAAATAAAAAAAATAACCGCTTTGGCAAAGTTCTCTGTTGGTGTAGGATCACTTGGCTTTGGGGATTTGGGACACCTTTTAAGCTTTTTCTAATAATGATATGCATTACTACTGCTGCTTGTTTCTAAAGATAAGGATTTCTTCTCTTTTGGAGGCTTTATATCTTCTAAGTTGGGAGGATTTTGAATATCTTCAACAAATGGTCTATCTCCTTTTTCATGATCCTCGTCCTTAAGGGAAATTTTGATTGACTTTAAGTTGATCAATTGTGTAATGTTTTCATCAAAGTAATCTCGATAAATTCTAGTCCATCACTTCTTGTAAGCATTTGAAGAGAATGTTTTTTACATTTGGCGGCACACAAGGAAACTATGTTGTAGATGTAGAATTATGTAAAGTGCATAAGTGCCAATAGCGAAGTCCTTCATCCAAATTGGCTACGTGAATGTCATGAGCGAGAATTCCATGAATTTTTTGATAATATCCAAATTGACAACTGAAGCAATGAGAATTATAAGGTTCAATAGTAAAGTAGTCACCTTGTTGCAAAGGATGATTATTTGAGTGAATAGCAATGAAGTATTTTTGGTCCAATTTTTTAGTCTTGCCATCATCAATATATGGAAGTCCTTTGTTTTTGGTAATCATGATGCAAGTCCAAGAAACAAAACCTCTTTTGTGAATTCTTCTACGGGCCTCCTTTGGATCATAATATTTTATGCTTCCTTTGTCGGAATAAATCGCCATTTTTGGGCCACATATTCTTTGCCAAACTTGATAATGTGTTTTGAAGTAGTACGCCAACCAAGCATAGACAAAGTGGATGGGAAAAGAAGAATGGACACAACTTGGCCTTGAGGAACTTGAAATTTTATTTAAACCATTGTAGATGCTAGCTAAAATTGGAATAGCAAGACTAACCCTCTTACTAGTAGCCATGATGCATGCTATCTTGAAAGTGCTGAGGCATATTAAATTAACATCATTGGTAGGAAGAACAAATGAACAAAGCTAACAAGCTAAATATGTCACTAAATAGGTTTCCTCTCTCAAGTTTCCAAGAATCCCAAGTTTTAAGTATTATGCCTCCTCAAGAGTAGACCATTCTCCATGAACACCAAAATCGCCAAGAGGATTATGAGTTGATTTGGGCCAGATCATCTTTTTCTCCTTTTGTGGTGGTGGTTGATGGTATTTTATGGCTTTCTAGAACCAATACTTCACTCATTTTTCCAAAGTAACTTGAGAAAGTTAACCTCTATGAGCACTCATTTGAAGTAAATGATAAGCTTGAAATAAGTATTTACAAGAATTGGGGATAAATTTATTTCATGTCTCGTTAACACCAGTAAGCTCCTTAGCATAAAGAATCACTTCATCATAAAAACTTCATATCATAAGGAGGCCTGCAAGGTTGTGCAAATCTCATAGTGATGTGAACAATTCTCCAAATGAAGTTAAAAGAGTATTTGTAAGTGGATACTATGCCTCACAAAAAATGTTTTGATATTCTCAGAGTTTCAATCATATGTGAATAATGAAGCATACAATGGATCATATACTTGTGCAGTAATTAGCTTGTGCTAGCATCGGCTAAGGACATCTTCAGTCCACTCCCAGTATCCTTCCATCAAATTGAAGAGTTTCTCCACACTTGGCTTTCTCTTAATAATGCTGCGGCCTAATGTTAGTTGAGAATTGATTCATTTGACCGTTGACGATGAATTAGTTTGTTTGGAGGACAATGATGAGTTGCCTTTAAAGTCAACACCTTGAAAGTTTTGATCTTTTAAGACCACTCCTTGATATGAAGAGAATTAGTTAGACATGGCCACTTTGCTACGTATCTACCAATAAGGGACTCATAAGTAGCCAAAAGTGTGCCTTTCTTCATAGGTTGATTCTTATCATCAACGATAATCAAATGTTGCACTCCACCGGTGGAAGAAACATTTTTAAAGTAAACTACAGTGCAACTTTTCAAAACACGAGAAACGTTGATCAAGTTGTTGAGAAAGAAAAGTAGAAGAAAATATGTAATTCAAAGAAGATTGATATGAAGAATGGTCATGTTCAATGCTCATGTGAATTAATGGAGAATTAAGTTGGGGAACTAATAACAATGCTAAAATAATGATAAATATTCATAGAGGCATTTTATCAAACATGAACAATGCATGCGCTAAGGGAGAAAGAATGAGAAAACTAAGAAGTGATCATATCCAATAAATTAACAAAGCAAATACCTAGCAATGAAGGGCAAATTCTCAGCAATTAGCAAAGTAAATTCTTGATGTACATGTTGTGTGATTATAATTGTTGTCTCATGATCAAGCCAATTTATAGGAACTCGTTATATGTAAAGTATTTGAGTAGGAATTAAATCCCACCAGGAGTTGGATTCTTGATCTATTTATTTATCATACTTTAAAAAAGGGTTGGGGGGAGGGGGACTAAGAAAAGAAAATGATGAAAAGAGTCCCAAAGGAACTCGTAATGCTATCGAAACAGAAAGTCACTGGAAGTTTCTGAGATATCTGTTGCGATACTTTTGCAAAATTGATAGTTTCCAATTGGTTTAGATCACTTTGGAGTTGATGTTGCTCCACAATTTCAACAAAAAAAAAAAAAAAACTAATCCGATATTGCTTAGCAATAAAAAATGCTACCAAGTTTCTTGGTCGAAGGGTGCGTGTTAGCTGGTGGGTTTCTTGGCTGCAAGAAATAAAAAACTGTATGCATGCAATCAATTCTTGAAGGAATAAGGTCAAAGATTGAATTATAATTTTCAAAATAGATTTGATGTGGCTTGCGGGATTATGGATGGTATTGTGAGAAATTTTTAAAAAGAAAAAAAAAAGAACAAAGAAAGAGGAAAAATGGTGGAAGTTTCAACCAAGGGAAAAACTTTGTTTTGCAAAAGATGAAAAATAGTGGAAACCAATTAGCGGGACCAATTTGTTGATTTGGATTGGAATTCACGATTCCTTTGATTGCAATTTGAGAAGGTGACTTGGACATTGAATCTGCAAAATCTTGATTCAGATTGCATTTGTGCTTCTCAACTTTGATTGAAAAAGGAAAAAGGATTGTATTTAATTATCAAGTGGGTTGTTAATTAAAAAAAAAGGGAGCTCCCGGGGGAGAGGGGTGGGGTTTGTTGATGTGGGCTTTTCATGTGAAGAAGTGATGGGGTTTTCATGTTAATCTATTATGGGTTTTTATTTGTTTTTGGCCCACATATGTCATATATTCTCAAATACTTCAAGTCTTGTCTCTTCTGGGATTAATTTGCACCCCTTCATCAAGTCTTAAAGTGAGGGCATTTGTAAGCATATTTAATTTTTGTTTAATTGAGAAGTGACACATGTAAATGATTTATTAAATATTAATTTAAAATTTTCTATTTAAATTTTGGAATATATTAAATTTAATTGCAAAAGATAAATAGTTAATTTTAATTAATAATTTAGTGTTTATTTTATACTAAAATCAAGCGTTGATAGATGTCAAAGATGGAGTGTCTGCTTTTATGCACCAATCAAATCAAAGATATTTAATATGATATTATCTTTTGATATTAGATATTATCAAATCAAATATATCTTATACTATTTCTTAATTTTGATATTATTTTATTGAATAGATAATCATTGAAGGAATTCAAGTTAATTTAGAAGTCTTCCATCAAGCATCTATATAAAGGGGTGATCCAATTCATTTGACGCAACACAAATTCCAACAAGTTAGAGGAACTTTGAAGGAGTTCAGTAATTCTCTCAATCAAATTTAAAGAGATTCAGGGCGTTCAAAACGTTCTTCGTAGAGCTCATCATATTCTGGCGTTTGATTTTGGATTAAGGTGTGGAGCCCTCAAATTGACATTATTTTATTCAAATCAAATTTAAGGAGATCCATAGCGTTCTTTGCAGAGCTCATTAAGAGGGTGTTTGGGTGAACTTATAAGTTACTCAAAATATTTTATAAAATATTTAAGAACTTATAAGTTGATAAACAGTGTTTGGTAATTTTTTTTTAAAAAAGAGCTTATAAAATTTTAAAATAAGATGTTATGAGCTTATAATCTCTTTTAAAAGAAGTAAGAAGACCCTAAGTTATTTTTAAAATCTTAACAAGCTCCTTCACAATTGCAAAATTGCCATTATTAACATTTTATAAGCTCTAAGATCTTATTTTATCCAAACACTTTAACAACTTATTTTTAAAATAAGATCTAACATCTTATAAGCTCTAAAAATATTTTATAAGATGTAGGAGCTTATAAGATGTTTAAAATAAGCTTAGCCAAACACTCTCTAAGTTCAAGATCATATTTGGAAGGGAAGAGTCAAAGGATTAAATTAGATATCGAATCCACAATTGATAGATTTAATTTTATTTTATTTATATAATATTTCTTATCTTGTAATTTTGTTTATTGCTGACAAAGAAATGTGCATTTACAATAATAAGTTTTATAGGCTAATTTAAATAAAGCAAGAAATCAAGGACTGAAATTGAACAAAAATTTAGGGGTCAAATTAGAATAAGGTAAGAATCCAAAGGCTTGACTAAGCAAATAGCAAGAATTTCATTTCTATAAATAGGGGGGGTAACCTACTACTATTTTTTCCCACATAAAGACTACACTCTCTGTGCAGAGTTTTTGAAACCCAATTATCATCCCCTTAAACCCCTGGCTATTAATTGTCTTCTTATAGCCAAAACTCTTCTAGCTCATTAAGAATCATGATTCTTAGGAAAATCTCCTCAGAATTTCAGTCATAACTCTAGAATTTCTCTCTGAAGAAGGAAAACCAGCTAGTCAAAAAGGAAACTGTTGCCAAACTTAAACTTTCAAAATAAAAAAACTAACCCTTTTGTTACTTAATCAACCATAAAAGGGTACTACTAGAAATCTTTATTTATGTCAATTATTTTCGTGGAGGCGGATTTTAGAAATTGTGCCAAACATTACTTGAATTACCACCAAAATCAACACTACCACAAAGAGGCAGAGGCTGATAAAACAAGAGGTGATGCTATTTTGCTTATAACTAGAGATTCTGTCAATCAAATGAAAAAAGAAAACTATGTATGGAAAACGCTTCAAGGGTACATAGAATTAGAAGTAAAGTTTATTGAAATTAATGTGGTATTTTGGTCTAAATTGTGTAGGAACCACAACCTACCATCAAACGTGACTGAGAGTTAGAGCTTAGCTTTGACCAGATATTAGGAAAAATTGGCCAGTTTGATCGTCCAATTAAAGTCACATTTAGAAATTTTATCAAGTTCTAACCTATTTTAAAATAAAATCACCATTAAACTCTTTTGGATTTGTTTAAAACTTAGCTTTGATGGAAACTGTTCTAGCTAACTACATAAGGTATAGGTTTTGGAAATAGTTAGATGTTGTTGGAGGATGATAGGAATATTATGATGTTGATAAATTGATTATTTTCTTTTGGTTGAAGGTGGTTGGGTGTGAATGAATGTTGAATCTTGAGGTTATGTTGAATAATTGGATTTTCATTTAGATATAAGTGAGTTATAATTTTTGTTTTGATGCCACAAATTTGTTTTTTTTGTTTTTGCAATTTCTGGAGCAATTGATGAAAAGTGCTAAGATATATTCGATTCATTGAAAAATTAATAAGTAGAAAATATCACTCTTTTATACATATTTGTACTTAAGGATAGTCACTTGAATTGTTAAATGATAACTATAGTAGTTAAAATAGTATATAGTACCTTAAGTAAGCTAACTATTGTTTTATTCTCTCAGAATATTGTCACCAAAAATTCATAGTAATTAAATCTTGAATTTAGGTATTTAGGCATACAAGTTGTTGGAAAATTGCGATCACATGAATCAATGAGGATTTCTATTCCTTTTCAATTTTTATTTTGTTACCTATAATTCCTTTTGCCAAAACACCCTAAATATTGATATGTGAGTTTTTCTATTTTGTTCCTTCACAATCTCATTTGGTTATCCATTATTATTTTTCTGGAATTTAATACCTATTTCTTGTTTTCAGGAACCCCTTGATCGTTGATATATGAAGTCTTTTATTCCTTTCAAATTTCCATATGTTATTGGTTAATTATTACTTCCTAAAATCATATTATCTTTTTGTACTTTTTGAAATGCCTCACTTGTGGTGTTGATACTTGTTTAATTTGTTTGGTAAACTTGAGCAAGTTGAAATCCTGAATTCTTCCTAATTACAAGATTTTGGCATTAATTTTGTTAGTTCTTTATAATCAAAACTATGCTACTCAAATAAGTAAAGTACTTTCAAAACATCTTACCAAGATTGTTAGGAAAACAGAAGAATATTTATGAAAAGTCTTTTACTCTAAATAAGTTACAAATGAAAAAGATTTGTGTTTTCTAATAATTATAAATCTTCTTATCTTACTCGTCGAATCAGGAACTAAGTGCCACACTTGCTAATAGAGGGTGTGTAGTGAGGGCTAAATCTAGAATCCCAAGGTTGACACCTTCTACTATATTTGTTGTATTCTTAACCATTTTTGATATATCTTGTCTAGTCAGTACTACAAAATATGTGTTGGGCAAAGCAAAGTGTCACACTAGTTGATAAGGAATGCACATTGGGGGTCCACCTCTTGAATCTGTCATCATTGCACCTCTAAATTGTAGTACTAGACATCTTTCAACTATATTTTGTACCTCAATCGATAAAATCTGATTTTGTTCTTCATGAAATAAAATATAGGTGTGGCACCCCACCTCTGGAGGGCACTTAAGCTGAGGCGCCACTTAGATCAATCTTAAATCTCATTCCATGTCTTAATATTTTGCTCGTAGCAAGCAACAGGCCTATAAAATTATTTTCAAATCCTTTAGAAAATGCACAGTACTTCAACTTAACATGCTCTGGGCAAAATACCCAAACACATAACATTTACAATTCTCATGCCTTCATGACATATCACAACATCTCAAACTAATTTACAATACATAGAGTTTTATATATACAACCAAAAGTTTGGTATATTATAAAATGCATTCATGCCAAAGGACCTCGTTCACCATCTATGCTTGTTGAAAGAAATCAAAACAGTGGATGAGGGTGAGTCCTGAGGACTCAGTGAGGAAAATATATAACAAGAGATAGAGGAAAGAATATTGTATAACAATGGTAAAAAACAAGTTTGTTAGTAGCAAATCAGATGATCATGTTATGATTAATAGAAATTCCAATTTAAACTCATAAGAACATGAAACATGTAAACATTTAATAGGCCTGTTGGCATCCTTCCTTATTACTTCTCGATCGAATTATAATTGCTAGTACTGGGCATCCATATTATACAAATAGATTTTCCCTATCTCTTTATTTACTTGAGCACTCAGCTCGGTGGGTATTAATTTGTTTTATGGTATGGTCAACCACATGCCAAATCCCAACACTCATATTTGCTACCTCCAGCTACTTGTAAGTCAGGATTTTAAGTGGGTACTATTTGGAAAGACTTGTGTACATCAGTTCATTCCATCCGGCCATCTTTCTGACCTAGCCTTGGGACCATATCCCCCTATGGCGTCCCTCAGGGTGAAGCCCACCCATGATGTCCCATGGTTGAAAGATATAATGCCAATAGATAAGAATTCAAGTTTTAAAAAATAACCATGAGTATATCGAAGTGAAGTCTGGAAAGAGGTTTAGTACTGAAAGCTAAAGGTGCTAACAAGAACAGACTCAAGAAGAACCTCCACCAAACATGCCCTATCTACTAGTCTGGGCCTTTTGCTCTACTTGGCACATATTTTATAGTATTGACTGAACAAAACATTTAAAAGAGTCAAGAATATAACAAGGCACAAGTTTGGAACAATGAGCTTACATAATATGCTGGTCAACAAGGCCATTTTAGTTGTAAAATGAATCAACATGTAATATGAAGTCAGCTGACAAAGCTATGGGGTACAAGGGACAAGAAAAGAGTCATATAATAGGAGTTCTAGACACTAGAGCAGAAGCAACACCAAAACAAAAACAAGTAGTGCATACTAACAGAAATGAGAATTTATGAACATACCTTCATAGGGGTTCACAACAACACAAATACTAGATGATCTTTGAGATTTCAAGTAATATATGAATTTTAAGAAAAACAGTACAATCAACAAGAATAGAAACCCTCATAGGGGTACAACAAATATCAATTAAGCTTAAATAAAGCAAGTACCAATTGGTTGACCTTTATAGAGGTGTTCAAATTAGATAACAGATAACAGATCAAAATCTTAAATACATTTCAAATTTCAAACAATCAAAGTATAGTACAAAAATAGAAAACCCACACAGAGGCTTATCACAAACAACATATAGTGAGAAAAAGGTGCCAAAGTGGCAGACCCTCACCTTTGTAGTAAGCTAAAAACAACTAAAGCTCGTAATTTACTACTCCACACTACCCAGTTTATCGTCACCTAATCAAATAAATAATCCATAGTCAAATTTCTTGTTCCACCCTAATAGTCTTTTAGAATTGTATTCTAAGGTCATTACTTATCTACTAACATGATGATATAAGTTAATAACATCTTCACAAAATTTTCCAATAAATCAACATTTCTAGCTTAAACCAAGATGGTCTATGTTGACTCCAAAATAACATGGTTTCTTATTCGTATTTACAAGGTCATGGCCATAACATATCATTACCTTAAACCAAATAATATGGTTAATTCCTTACATAACAAATTCTTAATCAAATGCTACTTAATCTTATAATATAATCCTTAATACCATATTAAATCTAATTTTAGCATTTTGCATGATAAGTCTGGGTCCACTATCCAATATTCCTTGCATGGGGATCAACACACACACACACACACACACACACATATATATGTATATCATCATCTCAATTCCTATTCTTGGCATAGATATAAGCTTAATTAGGAAGGTACAACATAGGCAATGTATATAAAAGGTACAATACAATCTAAATTTTTAAAGTTTGCCATTGGAGTTTCAAAACCACAAACTGATGACACAGGTGTGATCGTCATGGTAATGTGGTAAAGCTGCCACTTTGCCGCCATTGCGCTATTAGCCATGGGCTATCAGAGAAAGCCCAAAACTACTAATAAGATGTTTCTCTCGAGCTCCTAAATCTAATACTGCCTTCAATTTTTAGATTTATAGCCTGAAGCACCTTCGAACGAGCTCAACAACATCCAAGTAGGTTTCTCACCACCGTGCTCTGATCACCACTTTTTGCCATCGCAGCGGCTATATTTAGCTTCTCTACACCATGAGCTTTAAGAATCACTGCCCAAAAATCTATTTAAACCACTACTCCATCATTGCCCGTCAAGTCTATCGCTGCCAAGCTTCGATCTTCAAATTTTTCTAGTGAATCATCGGGGTGATGGCTTGCATGTGGTATGGTTGCAAAGTTAAGGGTGTGGAGAATATCTTAATTGATTTTATTTGGAGAAAAAATTAGCTGTCGGAGGTAGTTGCAGTAGGAATAATTAAGAAGGAATGGGGGTTTAATTGCAAATACCACTTTTATAAAATGTGATTTTTCCAAATTTTACATTTGATTCATAATTTTCAAATAATAGCAATTGAGTCCTTGCAATTTGAAAAATAAAGCTTTGATACCATTGATCACAATTCTTCCCTACAAACCCCTTAGATTTCAAAACGTGTTAAATCAAGTTCTTTAAAATTATAAATTTGGCCTCAAAACTTTCAATCTTCATAAAATTATGTCTCTTTTATTTATTTATTGAGTCCCCAAATCTGACCAATCAATAAATTAAATTTTGAATCCTTATCTTCTTCAAATTTTGAATTTCAAGGGTGTTATAGTAAGGAACTAAGTGACATGTGTGTTAGTGCAGCTGGGGTAACTTCAAGAATCTTGTACACTTAAATCTGAATGTGAAATGTGAATTCTCCTCTCTCGTATGGGATAGTGATGGGGTGATATGAAAGGTTTGATATGATCATGATATATCTGATATGATAAAGGTTTCTTATAAGCTGTTTAATTTAAGCATCTTAGTGGCTTAAGAAGAATTTCTTACAACCTGTTGCAAAAATCTAATTGACCTGGCATGTTTGTTCCCTACTTAAATTTTCACTTTATCATCTTCCACTATAGAATAAACTTTGTACAAGTAACTCTCTCTAACTTTCTTCATTGAGTCATTCCCTCTTACCTTTATACTTCTCTTTATACAGATGAGGCTAGATTGGTCATTCTAGGAGAAGAACCTTGGGAATAAAGGAGGAAGAAATAGTCTTTTGTTTGAATGTCATTGTACCCAATTCAATAAGTTTATGTATATACATAATAAAGCTTATAGCCATGGTAACTTTAGTACCATACCTCTGGTACCAGTATACGTGTACTCGTCTACAATTAGAGGAAACGTTTAGACTATTATACAAAGAAATATTTACATGACTTGTTTCTTTTAATATGAGTTGTTGCTTTAATTTGTTAGCTTACGCTTAGCACTGGCTCTTGAAAGGAAAATATCATAGAAAAGACTAGTGTCGCAGTGTGGTGGCTTCAAAATCTCCGGGATGACACAAAAAAAAATATATTTGTTGATTATTATCTCTAACCAATATGATTGTATCTTATTTCTAATTTTCTTTTATTCAAAATTTAAAATATATCTATCTATCTATCATACTATTTTACATATTACAATGATGTGGAAACCGTAATTGTACAATTTGACCAAATTTTGAATTCTTAGAATTTTGAGTTTTTTTTAATTAAATTTCAAGATTTATTTTTAGTTATTAAATTTTATATTATTTATTTCTTTTGAAGATATTTGATTTTTTGAAATCATTTTCTTTATTTGAACAATATTCTTTGTTTACCTCTAGTATCAAAAAATAATTACATTTTATTTACAAAATCTTTTCCATCTCTACTTTAAATATGTGAAAGATTTCTTGATTATTTGAACTCTATAGTTTGATAAGTCATTCATAATTTTCTCTTATCTTTACTAACTAATTTATATCTATATCAGTATATATAAAGTCTTTCAAAAGTTATTTTATTAAATTATCAAGTTATAGCATCTTTTTTGTTCTGTTCTTTGTGTCCTCTTTATTTTCTATCATTTTTTTCTTCTATTTCTTTGTGTGCATTTTTAGTTCATTATTCAAAGTATTTATTTTTTTATTCAATTTTATTGTTAACCTTTTTTATTTTGTTTTCATTTTTTCTTTTGGTTTATTTTAGGTATATTACATGATAGAAGAGATTTTTTGGATTAATTTAAAGCTATAATTTTCTTTTGAACCTAAATAAACTCTATCATTTAGCTTTTATTACTATTAAATTTGTACATTTCTATATCTTTTTCGTTTACTATTTAGTCTATGTTATCAATTATTCATTAATTTTGAGATTTATTAATTGCACTTAATATTTTTAATTTAATTTAATTTTTATTAGTTACATTTTTCTCGTTAGTTATTGTGACACCCCACTCAAAATAATCCAAAGTTGAGATATCAATCTAATGCAATCTTAATTCTAAACCCAGAAATAAGCAATAGGTCTATAAATTTCAAACTCGACTTATCAAAAGTAGTGGTAGTTTCAAACTTAACTGGCTCGACAAAACATTAAATGCATACCATAGTTCAACTTCTTAACATCTAACTGATATATATAGACCTCGAGGCATCAACATCAACCTTGACATATCACAACATCTCTAAATTCAAATATAGCAATCTAGTGAATCAACTTATACATATGAGCACCTATTCTATTATAAAAGCTATTTCTTCATTCCAAGTCAATACTTCTCAATAGATCTCAACAGATTTAGTGAGGAGTAACATGATAAGCAAAAAACCATCGAGAAAGGGACATCTCAACAGATCTTAAATTAGTTATCGATACATGAGCAACTACGATTCAAGCAAGAACAAGTTTAGTATACAGGATCCTTTCCTACCTTATTGCTCCAAGAACATATCACAATCAATCAGGATGTAAGTACTAACAAGTAAACTCGTACAGTATATGCATTTCAATAGATTAAGATGAGACATGCATATCAATTCACTTTATACCAATCAATCAAGTACTTTTACCAAAGCATGATAGCTTGGTATATAGAATGTGCCCATACAGACTGTATGGCGCACTACAATGCATAGGGGGAAATCCCAAGTGCATTACCAATACCCAAGGGGAAATCCTTTGCGTACTGCTGATACTTAGGGTGTATCACTGACACCCAAGTGGATAGCAAGGCGTGTCCTATATCCAAACATTTCACTTAGTTTGGTCATTAGCCATCTAATCTTCATACAAGTACAATCAACAATCTGATATACAGATGCCCAGGGGAAATCCCTAGCGTATTATTGATATCTTGAGGGAAATCCCTAGTGTATTTCTAACTCCAAGTAAAATAAGTATGCCGACAAGGAAACAGATAATGATACCGAATAATAACTAAGTAATATCAAGTACTGATCAGAAATAAGTACAGTAGCAGTACAATTGGGCATTTTGGGCACTAGAACAAACAAGAACAATCTTATAACAAAGTATTATTAAGAAATAACCCTTACAGGGATGTACATGTCAATTAACAAGTAAAAATGGAGATCATGAGTAATTATGATGCCAATAACAAGAACAAGTATAGTACACAATCATGTTGAACGCTCACAGGGGTTATTCCACAAGAATAGATAAAATTAAGGCTAGAATGGCAAACATTTACCTCTATAGTCTCAAAAAAGGCAATCATAATATGCAGTAGTAGCTCCCAACCTTAGGATAACACCTAAGTTGAGGCGTCATTCTAATTCAAACTTAGTTACAATTCAACAATAAGCCTATAAATTTTTTCTTTTAAATATCTCCAAAGTAAATATTGATTCAAATTAAACAAGAATAAATAGAAAATCACAAATATATACCATAAGAGTTCCTGGGTGCTTAGTTTAAGTTTACAACTCATGATAGATCATGTTATCATCATTATTCATACACTACAACCTTCGACACTAGTTTGACATATCACAACATCTCTAGGGTGAGCATCATATACACAAAATCCCATACATAATTACAACACTAAGTCTATTACAAAATATCTTTGAATTTTAATTCAAGCTTAGGATCCAACATCACCCATCCTTGTCTAAGGGATTAATGAAATACTAGGGGGGGTAAGTCCAAGGACTTAGTAAGGGATAAGTAAGAGTAATAGAAGGGATCTATCGAGGAGAAACTCAACTCAACAGATCATATTAATAGACAAAATATAAGATATTCAGAATACAGGCAGTATTAAAAAGTAAAATAGAAACTTGTCCTACCTTATTGCTCCAAGATCAAATTATAGGCAGACAAAAACCAATTAGACAAAACAAAACTAAAGCATATGCATTCCAAGATAAGGTTTCAAGACATGCATTGTAGATTCACCTTATATTGGATAGACAGATAGATAGATTACCTAAGCATAATAGCTTGGTATTTAGCAAACGCCCATATGGGACTGTATGGCATACCATAGATGCCTAAGGGAAAATCCCAAGTACACTGTTGATACCTAGGAGAAAATCTATAGTGTATTATTGATACCTAGGGGGAAATTCCTAGTGTGCTCCCGCATAACAAAATAAATCACTTGGATTGGCCCTTAGCCTATATAATCACCATACAGATAATATAATTAACTATTTGTGTAGATACATAGGGAGAAATCCCTAGTGCACTGTCGATTTCAAGGCTACATATAGAACAGAACAAAAATGTTGTCAAGGTAGCACAAAAGTGATAAATAGAACATAGATATGCCAACATGGCCAATAAACACTAAATAGATAAACAAATAAGTCGACAATGCAACCAATAATGAAATAGAACGATATAGATATGAGATAGTTAGATCTCAGAGACACAGATCACAATAAAGGTTTTGGGCACTAGAACAAATAGAAAATAGAATTGATATTAAAGATAACCCTCATAAGGGTATTTCAATCAGATAATAGATAATAGATTAGATTTCAAAAACATTTCAGAGTATGGCATAGAAAATAGAAAATCCACATAGGGGCTTATCATGAATAACAGATAATGAGAAAAAAGTACTAGATTGGCAGACCTTCACAGGGGTGCAACAATTTACAAGTAAGCTTAAACAAAGCAAGTATCGATTAGTAGACCCTCACCCCTTGAAGTTTTAGCAAAAAAAAACCAAAGATTGCAATCTACTTCTTGACAGTACCCAGTTCGTTGTCACCTAATCAAAGAAATATTCCATAGTCAAAATTCTCATTCAACCCTAATAGTTCTCTAGAATTGCAATAATAAGCATTCTAATGACATCAACTTGTCTACTAACATTATGATATAGGTTAATAGCACATTTAGAAAATTCTTCAATTAGTCAACATTTCTAGATTAACCACGATTGTCCATATTGATTTCAAAATAACATGGTATCTCATTCTCATTTTCAAGGTCATGGTCATTATCCTAAATCACGTAATATGGTTAATCCTTACATAATCAATTCCAAATCAAATGCAATTTAATCTTATAATATAATCCTTAATACTATATTAAATCCAATTTTGGCATTTTTCATAAGTTTGGGTCTACTTATTTCATGTTCCTTGTGTAGGGATCAACACACATATATAAGCATATCATCTCTTCCCAAATCCTAATTCTTAGCAAGGTATAAGGCTAAATTAGGAAAGGTACAACATATGCATATATTTAACAAGGGTACAACTTAATCCAAAATCCAGAGTTGCCATTGGAGTTCTGAAACCACAAACTGATAATGCTGGTGCGATCATCGCATTGAGGAAGTGAAATCACCCTTTCACTATCATTAGCTGCCATTTGCCACCATTCGTTGCCACTGAAGAGCTCAATGCCACCACCTAGAGATGCCTCTTGCCATGATCTTTCTAATGCTCAGCTTGGTTTTCAGTTTATTTGCTGGAAAAGGTCTCAAATGTCATCTAGAAAGCTTAAAAATCAACTTGCTCCACCATGAAGTTTTTGCTGGATTCCACCTTCACCATTGCATAGAACTCCTATGTAAAGCTATTTTTAGCTTCTCCATGCTTAGGGCTTCCAAACCTACTGCCCAGAATCAAGCTCCAGCATAGCTCCATTGACACCTACTAAGATCGCCAAGATAGGTTTGTTCAAGTCTTCAATTCTAGTAGTTGTTGTTTGTTCAACGATATATGTGGTGTTAGGTGGTTGTCGAAGGTATGGGATTGTGATTGTTCAGTTTGGTTTGGTGAAAGTCGGTCGCTAGTGTAAGATCATCAAAGAGAAAAGAGTGGTTGGTCTCAGTGAAAAAGGAGAAGAAATGTGGAGGAACTTTGCGAAATGCCATTTTTATAAAATGGAATTTTCACTATTTCAATATTGACCCCTGAGATTTTATGCAACCTCCAATCAAGTCCCTACAAACTTTGAAAAATTCAGCTTTGACCCTATTGAGCAAAGTTTTTCCATGAAAACCCTTTTGTTTTCAAAAAGTGTTCAATCAAAATTTTCAAAATTATAAATTTGACCCCAAAACTTTTAAAATTTTTGCAATTAAGTCCTTTTCAATATATTTTTATTTTTAAAATAATTAAAATAATTCCAAATAATAAAAAAATAAGTGAAATTGCATAAATAAACTAACATTAAGAAATTATCATTAAAATATGAAATATTAGGGTGTTATAGACCTTCTCCTTTAAAAGAATTTGGTCCCTAGATTCTCACCTAAAGGTTAGAATAGCTTGGGATATTGCTAGCGCATGAGATGCTCTTGCTCCCAGGTTGCCTCTTCAATATTTTGATTGCGTCATAATACTTTCACTTGACAAATCCTTTAATTCCTTAGTTCCTAGTAGTTTTGATCTAAGATATAAACTAGTTGTTCCTCGTATGTTAGATCACCTTTCAGTTCCATGAGTTTGTGAGATATGAAGTGGGATGGATTAGGGTTCTACTTCTATAGTTGCGACATATGGAAGACATCATGTATCCCTATTAGATTCTGGGGTAGCACCAGGTAATTGGCTGTTGGTCTAATTCTTTTGCATATCTCATATGGCCCAACATATCTCAGACTCAACTTTCCACCTTTGCCTATTCTTTTGCCCTTTTTTTATGGCAATACCCGAAGAAACACTCGAACACCATCCTCAAACTCCAAATTCTTCCTTTATCTGTCGACATAACTTTTATGCTGGCCTTGTGTAGCCTTTATTCATTACTTGATAATATGTACCTTTCCTATGGTCTCTTAGATCAATTCAAATTTTACAATTCCTAGAGACTTATCAATGGTACCTTTGTGCTTTGCCAGATCCTAATATAGAAGAAACTGACACTTTCAGCTGTGTAGTGCTTTATATGGTGCCATTTGAATAATAGACTAATAGTTGTTATCGTAGGCAAATTCAATTAAGGGTAGATTTTGAGTCCAATATCTACCAAAATGTAAAACATAAGCTCGTAGCATATCTTTCAAAATTTGAATAACCCGTTCTGACTCTCCATTAGTTTGAGGATGAGCAACTGAGCTATACTTCAATTTTATTCCTAGCTATTTTTGTAAACCTTTCTAAAGGCTTAACGTAAACTTTAGTTCCCGATCAGAGATAATACTGATTGGGATTCCATGTAATTTGACAATTTTCTTAATGCATAATTCTGCCAATTTCTCAACCTTGTAGTCAGTTTTGACTGGTAGAAAATGTGTAGACTTTGTTAAATGGTCCACTATTATCCAAATATTATCATAACCACCTCTAGCCTTTGGTAGACCGATCACAAAGTCCATGGTCACTTGTTCCTATTTTCAGTTTGGGATAGGAAATGGCTGTAGCAACCTTAACGGTCGCTGGTGTTCTGCTTTCACCAACTGGTAGGTTAAGCATTTTTGCACAAAATCTACTATGTCTTTCTTCATCTTGTTCTACCAGAATTGTTTCTTCAAGTCCTGATACATTTTCATTCCTTCGAGATATATCATATATCTTGTTCGGTGTGCTTTTTCCAATAACCTTCATTTCAAGTCTTTTGGTACACAGATTCTCTTATGAAAAAATAGTGTTCCTTGGCTATCTATGCTGAACTTGAACTCTCAAGAACTTTCATTCATTTCTCTTTATCTCAACATTTATTTGTCTTTGGCTTGGGCTTGTCAAATTTCCTCATGTAATTCAGGCTGCACTCTAACCCTTACAATCCAGACTTGTTGTTTCACCTTTATCATAGCAATCGCTTTCAACCTTTTTGATGCTTCTACTCTTTGCAGATGAGCTGTTCCTACTTTATAGCTTTGAGCACCGGCTGCTACATTCGCATTTTCAGGATGATAAATGATGGTAAAGTCATAGTCTTTTAGAATTTCCATCTACCTATATTATCTTATGTTCAAATCCTTTTGTGAATGTAGATACTTGAGGCTTTTGTCATCTATATACACTTCAAATGTAGCCACATAAAGATAGTATCTCCACTTTGACAATGTAAAAATGACTGTAGTTTTTCTCATGAGGTTTTAACTTTATGGATATGTAGGTAATAACTCATCCTTTCTGTATCAATATGCATCCTAATCCCTTATAAGAAGCATCTGTATACACCATAAAATCTTTTAATGTATTGGGGAGGGCTAAAACTAGAGCTGCAGTTAGGTAGTTCTTCAGTTTTTGAAAACTTCTTTCACATTCCTCGTCTCATACAAATGGATTATCTTTCTGGGTTAGCTTGGTTAATGGGCTAGCTAACTTGGAGAAGTATTGAACAAATATTTAGTAGTAGCCAACCAGTCTAGGAAAGCTCCAAACCTCAGTGACACTTTTGGGCGTTTTCTAATTGAAAATCAATTTTACATTGGTGGGATCAACTTCTATTCCATTTTGAGTGATTATATGACCTAGAAAAGTTACTTTCTCTACTAAAACTCACACTTACTAAACTTAGCATACATCTGATACTCTTTTAGAGTTTTTAGAACTATGTGTAAGTACTTTCTGTGTTCCTCTTTGGACTTAGAGAAAACCAAGATATCATTATCGAAGATGACCACAAACTGGTCCAGGTAAGGTTTGAATATCTACTGTATCAAATCAATGAATGCCACTAGGGCATTGGTTAAACTAAATGGCATCACTATGAATTTATAGTAGCCGTATCAAGAATTGAAAGCAGTTTTTGGAATATTTTCTTCTCTAATCTTCCGTTGGTAATACCTCTGCCTCAAATCCAGCTTTGGGAAGATTCTTGATCCCTGTAGGAGGTTAAATAGCTTTTCCACATAAGGTAGTGAATATTTGTTCTTGATGGTGACCTTATTCAATTCTTGATAATTAATACACATTCTTAAGGACCCATATTTCTTCTTGACAAATAATGGGAGCTTCCCAAGGAGATGTGCTAGGTTTGATAAACTTTTTTCCAATAGCTCATGTAGTTGAATTTTTAGCTCTTTAAGCTTAGCAGGCACTATCCAATATGGAGTCTTGGAGAATGGCGTAGCCCCTGGTAGAGTGTGTATCAAAAACTCTATCTCTATATGAGGATATAACGAGTTTAGCTCTTTAGGAAATACTTCTAGGTATTTGGCTACCACTTTTATTTTTTCGACCCTGATTGTATCTCAAAGCTTGTTAATGAGGTATGCTAGGACTCTTTGGCCACCTTATTTTAGAATCTATCTAGCTTTTATTGTTGATATGATTGATATTAGGGATGTTTTTCCTACGGAAGGGTTTGAAGATATCAATTCCCTTTCCCTAAGTGTAATGCACTTAGTAAAATAATTCACATGTGCTTAATAGTTATATAGCTAATCTATCCCAAAGATTACATAATACCCTTGGATAGATATCTATATTAGCTTGGTTGGATACACTTGCTTTTAATCTTAACCGAGCAGTCCCGATACATAGTATTCGTGACTAAACTTTCTTTGAAGGGTGTTCTTACTTTTAATTGATAAGCCATGGTTTTAGGTTGCATATTTAGTTTTTTAGATAAATCAACAGATATAAATGAATATGAAGCACTGAGATCATATAATGGTTTGCCAAGAGTTTCAAAGATAGTAATCATACCTTCCACTACCTCATTATGGTCCAGTATATCTTCTCTAGTTAGGGTATAAGCCCGGGCTTGAACTTTTTATTTTTCTCTTTCTGCTAGCGCTAGGTCCTTTTTCTTGGGGCAATCCTTTAGAAAATGTCAGCTATTACAACAATGTGGGCATTCACCTTGCTTTTGCTAGCAATTCACTTCTTCATGGCCAATTGACTTATAGAATCCACATGGTGCCAGTGCCTTATCCTAAGCTTGATTTACTGTCTCATTAGCCTGAGGAATTCTTTGGGACATGCCTTCAGCTTATGGTCTCGACTGTTTCTTATTGATGCCACTCAATCCACCAGAAGGTGGTTTTTTCTTTTTACCTTTGTCTTCTATCTTTCAAATTTTCTATAATTTTGATTCTAGTTATAGTACCTTGCTAACTGCTATGTTGAAATTTGGTAAATCAAAGATAGCTAAAATTTATCTTAATTCAGGCCAATAACCCTTGTACAAACGGCTGAATATACCAACCTTAATTTTCTAAGATATAGGGTGCATATTGTATGAGTCGGCTGAAAGTTGCCTCACATTAGCTAACAGTTTAGTTCCCTGAATTAAGTTCATGAACTCATGCTTCCTTCACCATTTAATCATTAGGAGTATATACTTATCCATGAATTCCTTAGTGAAATTATCCTATATCTAATGAGTTCTTGAAGCTGTCCACTGACGATTGATCATTTTCTACCAGCTACTTATAGATCTTGCCAATAGAAATATGGCGAACTGCATTTTTTGTTCATTGGGGGTAGCATAAAGTGTCAAATAAAACTTCAAGATCTTTAACCCATTCTTTGGCATTTCGATCATTCAGTTCTTTGTAAAGTTTTAGGGGCTAGAAATGGAGAAATCATTCCAATGCTCAGCCCTCAACCATTGGTTGAGCTTAAGGTCTAATTCTTAGTTCCCTTTGATATACTAGATCTGTTGGCTATTTTGCTGAAATAATTTGCGATACCTCTTCTCATTGCTTAGCTTGAGATTGAGTAGGAGCCCTTTGCCTGGGAGCATAATGGTCATTAAACCATTGTCCAAGAGGTCTTCCTTAGTGACCAAATCTGGGGGAAGCAAGTCTAGGAGCACTGCTATGAGACGCCATTTCTATTCCAAGATTTCTGGAGCATGCCTTAAGCCTGTGATTATAAGTTAAAAATTAACACCTTGATTCTTAGCAAATTTTCCAACACTTTCAAGTTTTAAGTAAAGATAGCAAAGTAAGTTAAGAAAACTTCAAAAGTTCATAATAGAAAAAGAGAGAAAAGTTCGCTAACAATTTCCCAAAAAGTCATTTGTTTTCACAATACGTTAGCGATAGCATAGTTACATAAGCATATTTATAAGTTCAAAAGTTGCAAAATGGCTATGCTAATGATACACCTAGTTGTGAATAAAATGATAAGTCATAAGAAGAATAGGGAAAAAGAAAAGATGTTATTAGTCGAAGTCAAAAGGTTGGATAGTTAAAAGCTATCATAACTACTATCCTACTGACATATAACTACATCCACGGTACCAAGACCTAGTTCTAGGTGTCTTCATCAATAATTTCAAACATTGCATCTTTCTTGCCATCTTTCCATTGATCAAAGTCATCCCACATGAGGTCTAGGTCCACCCTATTTTTTTCATCATCGATCTGTAATGGTGCCACAACTGGGGGTTCTGGGATGAGATTAGCATTAGGAACCTCTTCAGGCTCTTTCTTCGATTCTTCTTCAAATTCTTCCTTTGATCCTTCTTGTGATTCTGCCTTTAGTTCCACCTTAGGTGCCAGTGCTTATTCCCGAGTGGGTTGCTATTTCTACTCTAGTTTTTATTTGCGATCAGGAGTCAGGGTTAAATGGATGCCTAAAGGTCCAGTTTCTACATTGATTCTCGAGCTGACATTTATGACTTGATCAATAGCCCTACCGTAGTACTCCATTATTCTACCCATCTCGTCCACGGCCAAGTGAGGAACATTAATCGACTTCTTGTAGTCAGATTGTAGTGCTCGAAATGTTGCTTCTATGTTAGCTCGTATGGTGTGAAGCTCTTAAATCTGTGCCTCCATTATACTGACTTGAATGTTTTCTTATTTAAGGTCACACATAACTCAATTAGTGAGATAGTTTCAAGCACCCAATATTCCCCTCAGTGTGAGTGCTTTATCTTGTGCTTGTCTGAGGTTTTCATGCTGATCATAAAGCCTTTCCTCCAACGTTCTACATATCTTCCTTAGGTTTTTCTTTACTTTATCTAAGGGTTGATTCTATCTCCAGAAGCCTCATTTCCTTGATCCTCAACAGATGCCTTTCCTTTATTTCATTCTCTAGCCATCCTACAACAAGAATTACAAAAATCTATCTCATTAGTGTCGAGAAATCAAACTAATTCCTAAACTTCCTTAGCTTCACCTAATGCCTTCTAACATGCCTAGATCATACAAAGTTTTTCTCCTATATAACAAAGTTCATCCTAAATCCCAAAGACATTCCAGTGCCTAGGTCACATAACCTAAGCTCTGACACCACCTCTGTAACACCCTACCTTAAGATAGCATCTAAGCTGAGATGCCACTCTGACTCAGACTTAAATCTTAGAGTTATAGTTCAACAGTAGGCCCATAAATGTTTTTTTCCAAACATCTCAAAAGTAAATACTAATTCAACTTAAACAAAACTAAATAGAAAATCACGAAATATATACCATAAGAGTTTTTAAGAGCTTAGTTTAAGTTTACAACCTACGATAGATCATGTTACCATCATCATTCATAAACTACAACCTTTGATACCAGTTTAACATATCACAACATCTCTAGGGTGAGATTCACATACATAAAATCCCGTTCATAATTACAATACTAGCTCTATTACAAAATATCTTTGAACTACAATTCAAGCTTGGAATCCAACATCACCCATCTGTGTCTAAGAGATTTATGAAATTTGGGGGGAAGGGGGAAAGGGGAGGGGTAAGTCCAAGGACTCACTGAGGGATAAGTAAAAGTAATAGCAGGGATTTATCGAGGAGAAACCCAACCCAACATATAATGGTTAATAGATAGAATATATCATATTCAAAATACAGATAGTAACAAAAAGTAAAATAGAAAACTTTTTTGCCTTGTTGGTCCAAGGTCAAACTACAGGTAGATAGAAACTAATTAGGCAAAACTAACCTAAAGCATATGCATATCAAGAGAAGGCTCCAAGACATGTATTGTAGATTCACCTTATACCAGACTGCTAGATAGATAGATTACCTAAGCATAACAACTTGGTATATGGTACATGACCATATGGAACTGTATGGCACACTGTATATGCCTAGGGGAAAATCTCTAGCGCATTGTTGAAACCCAAGGGGAAATCCCTAGTGTATCATTGACCCCCAAAGAGAAAATCCTAGCGTGCCCCATATAACAAAACAGATTGCCTAGATTGGCCCTTGGCCTACATAATCACCGTACAGATAGCAGAATTAAACATTTATGCAAATACCTAGAGAGAAATCCCTAGCACAACATCAGTTTCAAGGCTAACAGTATAGAACAAAATAGAAATGTTGTCAAAGTAGCACAAAAGTAGTAAAACGAATACAGATAAGCTAGCATAGCTAGTAATCATTGAATAGATAAACAAATAAGTCGACAATGCAACCACTAATGAAATAGAATGATACAGATATAAGATAGTTAGATATCAGAGACACAAATAACAGATAAAGGTTTTGGGTGCTAGAACAAATAGAAAATAGAATTGATATTAAAGATAACTCTCACTGGGATGTTCCAATTAGATAACAAATAACAAATTAGAACGCAAACATATTTCAGAGTACAATACAAAAAATAAAAAACCCACATAAGAGCTTATCATGAATAACAGATAGTGAGAAAAAGGTGCGAGATTGGCGACCTTCACAAATGTGCAATAATTTACGAGTAAGCTTAAACAAAGTAAGTACCAGTTGGTAGACTCTCAAATCTTGAAGTTTCAACCAAAAACAACCAAAGCTCGCAATCTACTTCTCGGTAATACCCAGTTCGTTGTCACCTAATCAAAGAAATATTCTATAGTCAAAATTTTTGCTCAACCTTAATAGTCCTCTAGAATTGCAATAATAAGCATTCTAATGATAACAACTTATCTACTAACATGATGATATAAGTTAATAGCACATTCACAAAATTCTCCAATTAGTCAATATTTCTAGATTAACTTCGACGGCCCATATTGATTTCAAAGTAACAAGGTATCTCATTCTTATTTCAAGGTCATGGTTATTATCCTAAATCACACAATATGGTTAATCCTCACATAATCAATTCCTAATCAAATGCCAATTAATCTTATAATACAATCCTTAATACTATATTAAATCCAATTTCAGCATTTTGCATAAGTTTGGTTCCACTCATTCCATATTCCTTGTGTAAGGATCAAGACACACGCACACATTTATATAAGTATATCATCTCTTCCCTAATCCCTATTCTTGGCAAGGTACAATGCTAAATTAGGAAAGGTACAACATATGCATATATATAAAACAAGGGAACAACTTAATCCAAAATCCAAAGTTACCATTAGAGTTCTAAAACCACAAACCAATAACATAGGTGTGATCGTCATGTCGAGGAGGTGAAACCGCCCTTTTGCCACCACCGATTGCTACCATCGAAAAACTCAATGCCACTGCCTAAAAATGCCACTCACCATGAGCTTTCCAATGCTCAACTTAGTTTTCTATTTTTCTATTGAAAAATGTCTCAAATTTTGTCTAGAAGGCTAAAAAGTCACCTTGCTTTGCAGTGAAGTTTTTTGTTGGATTTCACCTACGTCGTTGAGTGGAATTCCTACGCAATGTTACTTTTAGCTTCTCCACGCCAAGGGCTTCCAAACTCATTGCCCAGAATCAAGCTCCAATGTAGCTCAGCTGTTGCTTGCTAAGACTGTCGAGATGGGTTTCTTCAAGCTTTTGGTTTTGATGGTCATCGCTCATTCAACAATGCATGCAGTGTTAGGTGCTTACCGGAGGTGTGGGCAAATGATTGTTCAGTTTAGTTTCATGAAAGGAGGTTGTCGGTGCAAGATTGTTGGAGAGAAAAGGGTGGTTGGTCTCAATGACAAAGGAGAAGAAATGTGGAGGAATTTTGCAAGATGTCATTTTTATAAAATGCAATTTTCCCTATTTGCAGATTGCCTTCCTAAGATTCTATACAGCCTCCAATCAAGTCCCTAAAAACTTTGAAAAATTTAGCTTTAACCCCGTTGACCAAAGTTCTTCCATGCAAACCTCTTTATTTTCAAAAGGTGTTCAATCAAATTTTCTAAAATTATAAATCTAACCCCAATACTTTTAAAATTTTTGCAAAAAAGTCCTTTTCAATATATTTTTATTTTTAAAAAAATTAAAATAATTCCAAATGATAAAAAAATAATTGAAATAGCATAAGTAAACTAACATTAAGAAATTATCATTAAAATATGAAATATTGGGGTGTTATAGCAATTTATTGATCCATGGGACCCACATCTTCGTCACCTAACCAAAAAAGTATAATTACAATCAAAATCCACATTCAACCCTAATTTTTACTATCATACTATCAAAAGTCCAAAATCACTAATCATCTACTTAATATAGTAGTCATAGGGTTTAAATTAGAACTATCAATAAAAAATGTGCTAATTAAACCATTATTACAGAAATATTCATGCTCTCGCATCGGTCTCATTAAAGGAATATAGTTTGGCCCTTAATTAAATGTTAAATCTCATAACATCATCCCAAATCAATAATAATAATCTAATTATCTTAATTAACCTAATTATTATCACTTAAGTCCCAAATCCATAAAATTAGGGTTTTCTCACTTATTAACCTTAATTAAATAAAGATGCCTTGTAATGTAATATATCCGGATCCACTAGGCACATGTAACTATCCATGGACAACTTATATATACACATTTCATATGCCAAATCTTCATTTTCTTGCTATGATACATGGTTTGGGAGAAATAATAGTACAAAATGCTATAAAGCTTTAAACCCTAGTTTCCCATTTACCTAAGATTTGACTATCGAGGCTCCAAAATCACAAACCGAGAACACCATTGTGATTGTTGCATCGATGAAAAGTTTCTACATTAACACCGCCACCGTTGCCATGAGTTTTCCTTCCAATACCATCACTAGAGCTACTCCAAACCTCAATGCAAAGTTACCATGATGTTCCCTGAGTTGAGAGCATCAATTTTCACCGCCCAGAAATAGATTTTCTCCCCTTCCTTGCCATCGTAGTCAACTTCTAGGTTCAGTTTTCCAGTGGCCCATTGGTGAATTGTGTGTGCATATGGTATCAATGTGTAGTTGGGAACAAGAGGAATTTATTAATCGGCTTAGTTTGTGGGTTAGGGCAATTGCTAGTGGAAATCACCATTGAGGTTAGGGGGGTTCTCGATGAAAAAGAAAGGAGAAATGAGGAAGAAATGAAAATGATATATACATATATAAATGAACTTTTTCTACTTCACAAATTGACCCCAGAATTTTTCTTTAGCCATTAATTGCGTCCTTCAAGGTCTGCTAGCTCTTCAATTCAGCCCCTAGACTAGTGAGTGCATGACATTTGCCCCTTTGACCCAAAAATATTCTGCAAACCCCCAAATCTTTCAAATATAATTCAGTTAGGTTTTCTTAAATTACAAATTAACCCACAAAAATTTTAAAATACATGATAAATTAGAATTCATGAAAAATAAAAATAATGGCAATAAATTCCATTGATTTTAAAATTTCTAGGGGTGTTATAGTTATTGATAAATTTTGTCATTTAATTTTTATTTTATTTAAATTATTATACATTTAGAATCCTTTTACTCATTGTTTGAATTAAGTCATTAATATTTTGTTAAATTTTTTAAAGTTCATAGTTTTATAGGATGAGATTTATTTTTTTGTTTTAATATTTTTAAAATTTATTTCACTTTTTGAATGTTTATAATTTTAGATGTCATTTAATTTTATTTTATATTCATATATTTGTAATTATGTATGTATAAATATGTATAATTCGAACTCTTTTTAAAATTTTATATACTACATCAACTTATATTTTTAGATGATATATTTAAAAAAATTATGAGATAGTTGTTTCAATAGAAAATACACCTCTTAACTCTTTATGTTTATAACTCTAGACATTATTTTATTTAGTCTATCAAAATACATGAACATATATATAATTTTACTTTTTTTATTTTTATTTTTTTTAAATTTTGATTGTTTGAAAGATTAATAACTTTTTTAGTTATTCATTTTTTTTTCCTGCTATTTGTGAAATTTAATATGAAGATCTAATTACATTCATACAAAAAAATTGAGAATGAACATAATAATTTATTTTTGCCATATTTTATTTTACATTCTAATTTCATCCTCATATTCTATTCCTAATTCCTATTTAAAATTAATTTTGAGCTTATAATTACTTTGTCAATCTATTATGATTTTAACTTTACATTACTAATATCAAACGTTTTTCTTCATTTAATAATTTGATAGCTAAGCTATGAGTCAAATTAAAAGGTTTTTATAAACTTATATTCTAATATTGATCTCAACTTTGTAATTATTTTATATATTTATTTTAATTTTTTATTTTATTTTGATCTTTACTATCATATTTTTGTCTAAACTTAATTGGTTTTTAATCAAAAATTAAATTTAAATTAGATTATTTTAATCCTTGGCAACTAATATATTATTTAATTCTTCATATTTAAGTTTTAACTTAATATATACTCATCATCTTTTAAGTCTAAAATAATCTTAAAGTATTATAATTTTAAATTTTTCAAACAACTTTCAAGCCATCAATCTTGTGTTCTATATCATTTTCATATATTTTTATTTTTAATGCAACTATCTATTAGCTTTTAATCGCATAATATTTTTTTTAAAAAAAATAAAGTACATAATCATATTCATAGATTTTTATTTTTGAACGTTTTAATTTTTTTTTAAACTTCTCGTTGAATAATTTTGAAATCTATACTATTATATCAATGGCGTGGGGCCTATAATTATTTAATTTTGATTCTAATTTGGCCAAATGGCAAATTCTTAGAATTTTGAATATTTTAATTCAATTAAAAGATTTTCATCAGTTGTTGATTATTATCTCTAACTAATATAATTGTATCTTATTTATAATTTTATTTCATTCAAAATCAAAAATATATTTAATAATATTTCATATTCTTCATTAAAAAGTGAGAAGTTTGAGAAATGAATAATTATAAATTAACTGATATGTAAGAGCTCAACCCATCAAAATCTTTAAAATTTAATTATTTTTGTAATAATATTTTTTAGATATGTAAAATATCTTTAGATAAAACTATATATATGGAATATAATAAATAATTTAATCTAAAGAATATTTCAAATATAGAAAGTTACTTCCTACAACAACTATAAAATCTAGACTTTATTTTTATATGATTAATTTAATTCATTTGAGTTTTTTAGCAATTTATAGAGAACTCATTGTCAATTATTTAAAATAGGTTCTTATACAAGACATATATATAGTTGACATAATTGAAAATACTCAAAATCTTGAGAAATAACTACTTAAATAGCAAATAATATCAATGTTTATATTTTTTAATATATTTAGTTAAACAATTTTATGATTATATCATGTACTTTATTTTAATATTTTTGCTTGTAATAATTCAAAAAATAATATTTTTATATGGATTAATGATGGCAGATCAAAAAAGGTAGACTAAAAGTAAGTATCAATTTATATTTTTGTAAAAGGAGCTTATATATGAGAGTGATATTTTATCTTGAATTGAATATAGAAAATTTATTTATTACCTTATTCATGTATATAATATATGTTATTTGATAACCTTAAAACTATAAAATAACTATGTATAAATAAATATATATAAATTTTACTTATCAGAGTTATATAGAATATTAAGAGATATTTTAATTTATAAAATTTGCATGTTATTAGTTATGTAAAGAATTAGTCATCAAATAATAAGTTGATGTAAGTTATTTACATAGATAAAGTATAAAGAGATTTATATATTTATTATTAAAAAAATTTAACATTTAAAAATATCAAATGTCATGAGAATTATAACTGTAACTTCCATATCATTAAGAATTCATATACAAAACTTTATATTAAAAACAATTATTTGCTTACTTATCATATCAAAATATGTACATATAAATATATATCTAATTTAAAAAGTGGATTTAGTTAAATATTCTACTCTATTTTCATTTTCTTAACTCTTTCATTTATTTATTTTTTTAAATTTTATCATTTTAAATTTTTTTATATATTTATAAACTTAGAGCTAACAATTCTTCATATTCTATAACTTACAATACAATTGTGCATACTATCTTCAAACATAATATTAAATTAAAATATTTATATTATTTTATTTAATTAGTAATAGATTTTGTTTCTTTAAATACTGAAATTAATTACAATTCATTTTTAATCACATGAAGTAAAATAAAAATTACTATAAAATAAATAATTTTACTATCAAAATTATTTTCAATCCATCACACTGGGCACATGCTAATCTATACTATTATATATAGTACAACGGTGTGGAACTCATAATTATGCAATTTTAATTCTAATTATGCAATTTTGGCCAAATGTTCAATTCTTATAATTTTAAGTTTTTTTTTTTAATTTAGTTGAAAATTTTTCATTAGTTATTTATTTACTTTTATATTTTATTTTAATACTATCAACTCATCTGTTATAACCAAAATATATTATGTTGTGTTTGTCTAGAATTACAATATAGATTTCTATCTCATAAGATAATTTTAAAAATATCTATAATTATATTTTTGTCTCACTTAATAAGTTTATAATTTAAAAATAATTTTATAAGTATCATATTAAGTACTCTTATCATAAATTCTATCTTATAAATTTAATTTATCACAAGATTAATAGATAAATATTTTATTTTTTTACATATAAATTTTATTATTCTACAATTATTCTTTTTATATTTTATTGCTACATTTGTTTTAGTACAATTCTATATGTTTAATTGTAGGACTTCTTTCCCCAATTAGGATAATATAATGATTTTTTATTTTTAATTAATTTAAAGTTCAATTCATAGAAAGTTTTTAATATTATTTTGGAACACATCTTTATATTGTTTTTTTTATTTTTATTCTAAATTAATTAGATACTTTTCTAATATATTTTAATATTTTACCAATGTTATTGCTTTATTATTTTCTCAATATTTATTTAAATTAAAGTTCTTATGGCCAACTTAGGACTGTACTTTTTATGTTACTTAAAAATATCAACATGTTGTCATTTTTTATTTCAATCATTTATATTATTTATTTTCGATACTATTTTCAAATATTTTTGTACTTTCATATAAGAATTTATCTTTGATATTGAATTTTTATTTTACTATTATTTTAGTTTCATCTCTCTTGGTTTATCTAAATAAAAAAAATTGTATATATTTCATATGTGAATAATGTACCTCAAGTTATTATGAATATTTAAAAATATTATAATTTTATTAAGTTGTTGAAATTATTTCAATTTTCTTATCAAATGAATGAAGAAATATTATTTATTTTTCTATAAAAAATATTCATTAAATTTATTAACACTTGATTTATCCATTTCTAATTATGTGCATATAAGAAAGAATTTGTTTTCCTATAATATCATGCACTATGATAAGTTTATTTCGATTGATTGAATCTTTTCTTATTTATAACATATTTATAAGAAAATCATTTTATTTCTCTTCAATAAATAAATTATTTCTACAAAATTATGTATATATAGCTAAAAATTAAAATTTCATTGCCAAGTAAATACTTTTACATAATTGATATGTTTTATATTTAGTATAATTTATATTCACTTTAATAATATTAACTGTAACATTCTACTCAGGGTAACCCAAAGTTGAGATATCAAAACAATTCAATCTTAAGTCTGAACTTGAACTACCAGCAACAAACCACAAAATTTCCTTCACTGACAATATACCATAAGTGACAAAAATAATCATTTCAGTCATTAGTTACAAAACGATTGTGATCAAGTCAAAAGTTCATTCTAAAAAGGTTAGCAATATATGTACAATCCCAAAGTATTCTTAGTGTCTTTGATACATCACAACTAATAAGGATCACATGCAACATTCTTAAGTCCCATAAGTACATAAACACATCTAATGATTACAATAGGGTACATTTCTTCATCCTTGATTTGAACTTTCATTCCTAATAAAGCCTGTCTGCAAAATTTAAGGGAAATGGGGTAAAGTCCAATAGATTTAGTGAGGAATATATAGTTAAGAAGTAACAAGAATCTGTCAAGAAAAGAGAACAACTTAACGGATTTAAAATCAACAAGCAATATAAGTGCATATATAATTCAAACAAGTATGATATAGCAACAGGAAACTCTCCTACCTTATTGCTCTAAGAGCACTTACAAACAAGTAAGAACTAGTGCAACGAGCAATCCCTGATAGTATATGCATTCCAATAAAATAAGTAAGATATGCATATATTCACCTTATACCAATCAAACAAGTACTTCCTAAGCGTAACAGCTTGGCATACAATTGATGTGCCCATATGGACCGTATGGCGCACTGCGATGCCCAAGGGGAAATTCCTAGTGCATTGCCAATACCCAGGGGGGAATCCCTAGTGCATTGTAGACACCCAGACAGACTGCAAGGCATGTCCTATGTATCCTAGCATTCCATGTAGGATTGGCACTCAGCCCAATTGCTATCTCCAAGCAAGTACGATAAGTACATCAAGTACAAATAAAGTAATTGAATATGCCAACAAGGCAACTGATAATAGAAACAATACCAAGACTGAACATATCAAGTACCAATCAAGATAGATAGGAGTTTTGGGCACCAAAACAATCAAGAATGATTCAATGGAGTGATACTAGTACTAACCTACACAGGGGTATACAATCAAATAAATCGAGTACGATCAAGTACACAATGAAGTACGAATCTCAAGTAAACAAGCAAGAATAATCAATCAAGGTACGAGTAGGTATAGACAAACACATTAACCCTCATAAGGGTTTTACCACAAGAATAATAGATATAACAAGGCCAAATGTTAGACCCTCACAGGGGTTTTCAACAAGTAATGAGTAAGCTTATACAAAATAATAACCCAGAGTGGGAGACCCTCACCTCCATTAGCGCAGTCAAAAGTCACAATCACTGATCCTCAGGTTCCACTACTTCGCTACCTAACTAAGATAGCATAATTATAGTCAAAACTCACATTTGACCTTTTAATACATCATCATCATCATGCTTATTACAATTCAAGATTATCAATTAACCCATCAACACAATAATTTAAAGTTTAACAACTCTATCATCTTAGAAAAATAGCTAATAACATTAATGTTTCTAAGTACATTTCAATTTCCACATCTGTTTTATATATCAGAAAATACTAGCCCACTTTTATACCATTACATCATTTTAACCTAATATCTCACTAATTGCATACTTCCAAGATAAACCTCATCTTATATACAAGATCATGGTCATAAAATATTTCTAACCACATATATGGTTTGTTCCAAATCAATTTCCAATAATATACTATTCAAACTTATTATACAATCCTCAACATCATATTCAAGTCCAAATCTAGCATTGTGCATGAATTTGGGTCCAAAATTCACATTTCCAAACTCTTTATTCTTTGCATGGGGTTTAACCAACACATGCATATACACATAACATCTCATCTCATCCCTAAAATCTGATTCCAAGCAAGGTATAAAGGTAGATAAGCAAAGTACAATATGTATAACATGTATATATATAACATGATACAACTAAACAAATATCCAAATTCACTACCGAAATTTCAAAACCACAAACCAATAGCACAGGAGCGAGCATCATGTCGAGATGAGAAGATTGTCTCTCTACCACCATCAAAAAATTCAACGCCACCACTACTGGACGCCTCTCATCGAGAACTTTCCAATGGTACCCTTGGTTTCTTGTTTCTTTGACAGAAAATGTGTCAAATGCTACCTCAAAGTTTCTAAAACCACCTATCTCTACTGTTGGTTTTCGCCCTCATCGCTATGTTTCTTCGCCATGAAAGGCTTCCACGTGAGTCTCCTCTCCAAGTACTACCTACTGCACCCCTTGGAGTTGCTGTTTAACGCCGAAAAGTTTGAAACCAAATTGTCTGTCATGAACACGTCTTCTTGATCTCCTTTGCTGCACCTCTTTGGTGGGCACTAGCCATGCATGGTGGGGTTGCCATGGAGCTGGTGAGGAGGAGAAGAAGTTGATTGGTTTGGTTGGTGAAGATAGATGCCGGAGAAGCTCGTCGGTGTTGGTGAGTGGTTGTGAGTTGAGAGAAAAGGAAGAAAGAAAAGGTGAAGAAAAAGAAAGGAAAATGGAGAAGGAAGGAAGAAAAATTCCTGTTGCCTGTTTTATTAAATTCAAATTTTTGTTTTTGCAATTTGGTCCCTAAAAGAATATAAGTTATGCAATCAAGTCCAAAGCTTAGGAAAAATTATGGTTGAGCCCTAGTTGACTTAGGTTTCCCATGCAAGCCCCAAACCTTCCAAAAATTGAGCAATCAACCCTTTGAAAATCACAATTTAGCCCCAACAATTTTTAAATAAAATAAAATCAAGCCAATAAAAATAAAATTTTGACCTCAACTTTTAAAAATGATTAATAAATAAAATTCATGCAAATTTCAAATAATGGAAATATAATAAATAAAATCAAGAAAACTCTAGGGGTGTTACATTAACTATAACAAAATTAAATGGATATATGATGTAATGAAATTATCTAATAAATATGAGCTCTATTAAATATTAACTTATTTTTTATTTAAAGAGTGAGATTTTTTTTTAAAATTTAATATACATTTTTATCCAAAAAAATTTAAAATTTGTCCCAACAAATAGTTGATAACTAAGTTATTTAAAAACAACAAATATTTTTTTATATTTAATAATTTTTTTTGTGCTTTATGTAGACAAAATCACATTATTTGCAGTTGAAGTAATACAATATTCATCAAAAAATTAAGAAATAAATAAATAATATTCAATCATTTGATCAAATAAATTATTTTTATTTAATAATCAAACAATTATTTTCTACAGAACTTCAAAAGTAAAATTAAAATACTTAACAATTATAATTATCTCTTAACATCGTGACGTACTTAAAAAATTTTGCAACTTATTTATTGCTTATGGAAGAGATAAACAAATATTTATGTAAAATATCAAATCATCACTTCTTTATTAAAGAGCTAGAAGTTTGAGAAATGAGTATTTATAAATTAATTGATATGCAAGTTCTCAATTTATCAAAGCCTTTAAAATTCAATCATTTTTACAATAACACTTTTAGATATGTAAAATATTTTTAGATAAATTTATATATATAGAGAATATAACAAATAATTTCATTGAAAAATTTATTTCAAATATAAACAATTACTTCATACAACAACTATAAATTCTTAGCTTTATTTTTATATTATTAATCTAAATCATTTTAGCTTTTTAGCAATATAATAATGGAGAACTCATTTTCAATTATGTGAAATAAATTTTTTATATGGGACATATATATAGTTGATATAGTTGAAAATTTTCAAAAGTTTGATAAATGACCACTTCAATAGCAAATGATATCAATTTTATATTTTTTAATATATTTAATTACACTATTTTTTAATTATATTGTGTGCATTTATTTTAATATTTTTAATTATTATAATTCATAAAAATATTTTTACAAGAATTAATCGTGGCACCCCTTCTCGGGATAACTTCTAAGTTGAAGTGCCACAAATTCAAGCTTGAAATACAAATCAAATGATCGCTAGGGAATCTAGATTATAACCAACTCAAGAGAAAACAACTCAAACTAACCCAAAAGATCACTTCATGGAGCGAAATATGTATAACCAAGTGTCTTAGGATTATTACAAACATTTACATAACATTCCTCAAATAACTATCTCGATTAGGTGTAGTTTATTTGTACAATCATAACACCTAATCTATTACAAAATTAACTTCTAGATCAAAACATGAGCTCTTGCTTCTCACTTAGTCCTATCTAGGAAAAATAAAGAATCCTAAGGACTTAGTGAGAGAGAATAAAATGATAGGATTCAAGGAAAAGCTATTGAGATACAACAATTGATGAACAATTTGATAACAAGCAAGAGTTTTAATATGACTTAACAACGTACATAGCACACATGATATCAAATTTAATAGGCTATTGGTCATTTCGCCCTAATTACTCCTAGATTTCTTTATCATCCCATTGCTCAAGCACTAAGCTTGGCATGTAACAACTTAATTATATGCCATGAACGACTGCATGCCAAATCCCATCGCTCACAATTCGCTACTTTCAGCTACCTATAAGTCATGATCGTAGGTATATACTAGCCAAAAGACCTATCACCATTAGTCTGTTCTGTACGGTCGTCTTTTTGGACCTAGCCCCAGGCCCAAGATCATAGTTCATTAGCCAGCAAGGCCGCTTAGGGTTTGCAACATAAGTCAACAATGAAAATACAATAGAACATTAGATCGACAAGATTTCTTTAACAATAATCACGTTTCTAAGAAGCTAACAAGAAATATGGGGTCAATCGATAAGGCTATAAGGTACTAGGAATAGAAAATGAGTAACATAATAAGAGTTTTGGGCACTAGAACAAAAATAGGCAAGTCTTTTAACAGAACTAGAATTGATGAATCATACCCTCACAGGGGTTTGCAAAATAATATGGATAACATAAAGTATTCAACCAACTGAGGATTTCAATAATCGAGGTTCATATTTTTCCCAGAAGATATGCATGCTGAACCCTCATAGTGATCTATAAGGTAAAAATCAAAGTGGTAGACCCTTACCTTAAAAGCCCCAAAAATGCGATCACAATGTATTGGTCTATAGTTTCCTGCTCTTTGTCACCTAACCAAAGATCGAGTTCACTATCAAAATCCTTGTGTTGACCCTATTATCACAATTATACTATTAACAGTCTACAACCACTAATTACTTGATTAATATAGAAGTTAGGGTTCGATCGACACTCTCGTTAGGGAATATGTTAATTATATCGTTAACACAGAATATTCATGAGATTTATATATCTAGTCCGGTTAGGGGTTATAATTGGTTCCAATAATTACACAATTAGCTTTATAACAATACACAAAATGCTAATAGTAGCCCAACTGTCTAATAATCCCAAATTTATCACTTAGGTCTCTAATCCATGAAATTAGAATTTTTATCACTTAATTAACTTAATTAACCCAAAATTATCATATAATAATACAAATTTGGGTCCACTAGGCATAAACATATCCAATGCATGTCCCCTATTTTTTATTCCAATACATATTTTTGTGTTAATATATATTACAATACAAGATTTGAAAATTACATGCCTAAAAGCAATATTAATAACAAGTTCAATTCCATTATTTATATGTACCAATCTTTTTATCAGAATTCCAAAATCTCGAACCACTTACACCATCATGATTTTCACGGTGAGTTGAAGAAATTGGCTCACTCTATTGCCGCATTGCTACTACCAAAGACAATCAATACCACTACTAAAAGATGCGCCTTTGCTCAAGAAACACAATGCCCACTTCAATTTTTCCTTTCACTGCCGAATTGAGGGTTAATTGGCCGAAAAACTCAACTAGGTCTCAACTTGCTGCCATGTGCCACCATCTCTAATTCTCCTCCACTGGTGGCCTATCTCTAAAATTGAAGACACTAGAGTGTTCTCCAAGCTAAACCTATCAAGACGCTACCTTGGTCCACCGCAAAAAGTTGTCGGAATGTTGAACCCGCCACTCACCGCCAAACCGAGTTTTCTACTTCAAATTTTGATGGTCTCGCTGGCCAAAATATGGTGTATGTGGTATCTTTGTGCTCATCGTGACGAGGGGAAGAATTTGATCAAGTTAGTTTTAGGTGTCGGGGATCTTGCTAGAGAAATTGCCAAAGTGGCTAGTGGAGAACGTTGACGGTGGTGTTTGGTGAAGAAATGAAAATTTGAGGGGTGGAAAACTATATATATTTACGCACTTTAGGAAATTAAAATTTGGACCCCAAAACTTTCCCCCATCCTGCAATAAAAGCCCTTGAAAGTTTGCCGATTCTTCAATCAAGCCCCACAAATATTTGAGTGCCTAATATTGGCATATTTGAACTAAAATAATTCTATTTTGACCCACAAAGCTTTTAAAATATTGGTCAATTAAGTTTTCTTAAATTATAGATTGACCCCAAAACTTTTAAAAACAAATTAACAATTAAAATTAATAAAAACAAAATAATATTAAGAAAAATTTCAACCAATTAAATAATTTATAGGGGTGTTACATTAATGATGTGAGATAAAAAAAAATTGACTAATTAAAAGTAAGTATCCTTTAATTATTTGTAATTGTTATATTCTAATTATAAAAGAAACTTATGAGAGATTGCTATTTTATTCTAAATTCAATATTGAATATTTACTTATTATTTTATTTATGTAAATAATATATGTTAATTGATAATTTCAAAAATAATAAAATAACTACATATATAAATATAAATAAATAAATTTTACGTATAAGAGTTATATGAAATATTAAAAGATATTTTAGCTTATAAAAATTGTATGTTACAAACTGCTTATTGAATTACTTATCAAATAATTAATAACATGACGTAAGCTATTTTATAGATAAAGTATAAATATATTATATATATACTCTAACAAAAAATATTTAACATTTAGAATTCCTAGATGTCATGAAATTGTAACTAAAACTTCCACATTATTAAGAAATCGAACAAAAAAGTTTTATTTTGTAAAAATAATTATTTGTGTATTTATCATATCAAAATATGTATGCATAAATATATATCTAATTTAAAAAGTGTGTTTAGTAAAATATTTTGCGCTATTTTTATTTTCTCTATTTTTTAAAATTTTATAGTTTTATAAATTTTTGTATAATTTATGAACTTAAGTGAGCAATTCTTGACATTCTACAACTTATTTATGTATAAATTTTCTTTAAATATAATATTTTTAATTGAAATTTTCATATTATTGTATTTAATTAGTAATAGATTTTCTTTCATTTACAATTCATGTTTTAATTACATGAAGTAAAATAAATATTATTATTAAATAAATTACTCAATTATATAATTATTTTTAATGCATTGCACCGGACACATGCTAGTTAGTTATTAAGATATGAAGCGACATTATCTCATTAGTAAATGGATAGTTAAGTTTATCAATTCTTTCATTAAAAATGGAAGTAGAATGTCTTTATTAATTTATAAAGTGCAAATATAAACTCCATTACATACAGCTGGTGAACACTTTAAGTGTATATATATAATATAATAATTATCTTAGTTGTACATGTAGCAATAATCAATACCACTGACTGGTACCTAGTTCTGCACCATTTAGGTATTTTGTTTAGACTTGTGCATTTGGTTAAAATTGATTGAATTGAAGTTTTGATTCGATCAACCAAAAATTTCAAAATTTCAAAGTAGAAAGCCAAAACGGTTTTGGCCGGTTCGGTTTTATTCGAAACCAAATTGGTCAAAAACGGTTCGGTTTCGGTTTTATTGAACCAAAACCCAATCATTTTAAGGGTTTTCATTTTTTTTTTCTTTTTTATTCTGAGAGTGGATCACTATTTGTTAATGAGGGAAAAATATACTAATTTTGCTCTTTAAAAATCATGATTGGGCTCATAAAAATTTTATGATAGGGCTTATAAAAAATTTGGATTGATTAAAAGGACAAATTATGTAAAATAACAAAAATAATTTTCATTTTAGACACAAAATAGCCTTTCTTTTTATAATAGTATAGATAAAATTTTTATTGGCTAACAAATGCAATGGCTACTACTACAGGAATAGAAATGTGTGGTTCAACCCATTGGTTTGCAATTTAATTGCAAATTTCTATTTTACTTGTCAATGCATCATATATATACTTAAATTTAATTAATTAATTGAAAGAGAAATTTTAATTGTCTTTTTACATCACATTTTTCCTCTTTAAATCATTATAATTTATTTTTTTATGTGTAACGTCTATAAATTCATTTAATAAATAAACTATACACTTATACAATTTGAGTTTAGCAA
>JACGDI010003579.1:1450998-1479639 GCA_014898725.1 Jacaranda copaia | reverse complement strand
ATTATTTTGTAAATTTTATATTTTAATTAGGGCTTGATTTATATATTGAACAATATTATCTATTGATTTTTCTGTGAAATAATATTTAAATATTAGTGCATAGGATGATTAGTATGTAATATAAATAATTATTGATATTGAGTAATTATAGGTTTTAATTTGATAGAATGTAAAATAATATTTCCATTGCAAATTTTATTTTTTTTAATTATAATCACCAAATTTGTGATGGATTTGCAACAGATTTTTCCATCACAAATATTTGCAATGGAAAAATTTGTTGCAAAACACCAAATTTGTGATGAATTTTTTCCATCGCAAATTTGCATCAAAAATTTCCGTCATAGATTTGATTTGCAATGGAAAATTCCATTGCAAATTTTTGGGACTAAAGATTTTGCAATGAATATTTTCTGTCGCAAAATCCATCACAAAAATGCATTTTTTTAGTAGTGGGGTTTGAATTGTGGAGCTGAAACACACCTTTTAGTAGTGGCGGTGAGCTTTTCCAATAGTGGCGGTAGGATAGTTTTTTTATCTCATCGTGGTGATCACACGTATACAAGCTGATCATGATTTTTGGGCTTTGATAGGAATATATGAGGTAAAAATAGAAATTTGAGTTTAATTGTATGCATGCGTATGTGTATGCCCTTCAAACCTTGCAATATATTGTACAAATGAAGAATACAGAAAATTGATATGGAAAAAAAACTAAGACATGCATAAGTACATAGGTTAATGGACTCGGATATTTGTCATAGCGCATAATAATCTTTATTTATTAGGTTAATTAGGTGGAGAAACCCTCGTTTTATGAATATGGAACCTAAGCAGTGATAATTGGGTTAATTGAAATAATATAGAACCAAGATTTGGGTCATGCATGTACAATTATATAACTGTGTGGGCTCGAATTTGTATTATTATAAGATAACTATGGATTAAAGGAGCTAATAAGTACAGAAAACCCTAATTTTAAGGATTTGAGACTTAAGTGGCAACAATTAGATTATTAAGAATAACTGGACTATTATTGATGATTCGGTGTATTGTTGCACGGTTATTTTGTAGTTAAGGACCCAATTGTATTCCTTTAATGAGATCGGCACTATTAGCATGTCTTTATCGAGGCTATCAATTTAGCTAATTGAGTATTAATTCTAGGCTGTTGTTTGTATAATTATGATTATTAGGATTGAATGTGAATCTTGATTGTGGACTTATTCTTTTAGATTAGGTGACACAGAAGTGGGTCCTACAGACCAAAAGCTGTGATCATATTTTCTGAGACTACGGCGGAGAGGTTCCACTACTTTGGTATCTGATTGGATTATAGCTATTTGATATTTGTTGAATCCCTATGAGGGTATGCCAATTTGACATTTTCTCATACTTTTGTTGTTGTGATAAATCCCTATGAGGGTTAAATGTACTTGTACTATATTTGCTCATGTTTGTTGAAATATGTAATTGCTTGAGTTCTCGTTCGTTATTTGTTAATTAACTTATACACCCTTGTGAGGGTTATTACTTGTTTATGTTCTGGAGTCTAGAACTCTTATTATATCATTCGATTTCTGTCTCTTGTACCCTACAATTCAGTTGACCCCATATTACTTGTTGAATTAATTTGTAACACAAAATGGCCTTACTAGTCTATATATTGTGTATACTAATTTTTCCAAACTTTTACCTTGTTATATGCTTGATTCTTTGAAATATCTTGTTTCATTAGTACCGTCAAATATGTGCCGGGCAGAGTAAAGAGCCACACTAGATGATAAGGCATATCTAGTTAGGGCCCCTCTTAGGTCTATCCCCATTAATACCTCTGGATTTTCATATAAGACCTCTTCCAGACTTGGTTATAATCGTGTTTATTATTTTAAAGGTTAAATTCTTATCTGTTGGCATTATATTATACTAACCCATGGGAAGACATGGGTGATTACTAATCCATGGGAAGATTTGGGGGATTTGGGTTTAGGGACTAGGTCCAAAAGACGTTTGGGAGAAACGAACAGATGTACATAGGTCTTACGACTAGTAAATACCTATGATCCTAACTTACAAGCAGTTGGAGGTACCAAACTATGAGTGACGGGATCCAGTATGCAGTTAACCATGCCATACAACAGTTATTACAGACCGAGCTGTGTGCTTGAGCAATAAAGTGATAAGAAAATTTTGTTTATATTGTACCAATGCTCGGCACTAGAAATTGTGATTTGATCTAGGAGCAATAAGGTTGGATGACCAATCGTCTATTGAACTTGAATCATGCGTGCTATGTGTCTTGTTGACTTGTACTGGAAATATTTGCTTGTTACCAAAATGTTCATTGATTGTTGTATCTTATTAATTTTTCTTTCAAACTATCATTTTTGTTTCCCTCACTAAGTCCTTAGGACTTACCCTCCTTGTATTCTTTATTTTTTTTCCAAATAGGTTTAAGTGAAGAACAAAAGCTTATACTTTAGTTGGGATTTTATTTTGTAATAAATCAGGTGTTTGAATGTATATTTGAAATCATTTGAATGATAAGTTTGGATCTTGAGATATTGTGATATGTCAGGATTGACAATGATAACCTAAAGGTATGTATTGTTTTGTTGAGTGTTAAGGAATGAACTATGGGATGTGTTTAGTGTTTTGTCAAAGTCTATTTAAGTTGAAGCTTACTACAGGCTTTGATAACTTCTGAAAACTTTATGTATGGGCCTATTACTTGTTTATGAATAAAATTTAAGATTAAATTGTGGGCATCTCAGCTTGGGTGTTGTCCCAAATGGGGGTGCTACAGATGTGGTATCAAAGTCTAAGTTGTCGATGACCTAGGTGTTGAACATTATTAGGATTCACAACTAATTTTCTGTTTAGGTTGGTTAGGATTTGAACTTTGAGTGTTTGATATGTATTGAAAGGTTTTATAGGATTCAATGTAATTGGGAATGAATTTAAATAATTTGGTGTTAATGAGACAAATTTTGTGATTTCTACATTGAGGAATGGCTGACAATCATAGAAAAGGAACCTATGGAAAAAAGAAGCAAGGAATCCCTAGAGGAAAGAATTGAGGTTTAGGACAAGAGAAACCAAGCTTGATAAAGACATGTCAGACACTTGAGGATATGTTATGTGATCCGTGTGAGTTGCTTATGCAAAGCCAAATGAAGTCAACTATTTGAAATTGATATTAGGTTCTAAAGGCTACCTCGTGGAGGAGCTTATGAAAGACATTGAACAAGAAGGAGAACAGGTTTGGATTATAGAGGTTCAAGCATAGGAATTTCATGCCATTCGAGTCCAGATGGGGAAGAATCTAGAGGAGAACTTAGATGACGAGTAAGGATCATTTTGAGAAGGTATGTTTTACCAGAAGGTGATTACCTTGAGGTGAATGAATTTCTGCTAATTACTTATGGATGAAAATTTGGTTATGTGGGTATGCAGGAAAAGGATTATTGTGGGTAATAGTACTTGTAAGAAATAAATGACCGTTAGGACTGAGTAACATTTTGGCTTATGCAAGAAATTAGAATCTGATAGTATCTAAAGGTATAGGGTGGCATGATGGAAAGCTAAATATGATAGATAGAATGCCGAAAATAGAAAACGTGTTTGACGCGCATACACAGTTATGGCACGGGTGGTATGATTATGTTGACAAGAGATATAAAGATAGGAAATTGAGATCATAGGCTATAAAAATTAAGAAATAATCAATGATGAAAGGATAGATCTCTAGGGCAACTAGTGTGTGATCCAATAATCTAAGAATGTCAAGCATGGGACTTTTTGAATTTCGAAAAGGTGAAATTTGTAGAAATAACTCACGTTTAGACATATTATGTGAAATTTTAGCATTTTAAGTTGAAGATTATCCTAAACAAAGGCGTATTTGATGATTTAAAAGGTTGTATCAATAAATTAATATTGGATAAATTTGCATGGTGTGATTCGAATGATATAGTTATTGGGAGATTGGCTGTTGGTAACAATGAGGTTATAAGAAATCATTGAAGAAATTGAACAAGTGAAACTGGACTAAGCAATAAGGAGCAAATGAGGATGCTTACATTAGAACTATCCCTTGGGAAGAACTAAAAGTGATATTAGGTTTTATTTCTCCCTCGCTAGGAGATCCAAAAATAGAAAGATTTGTGGTATAAACTTAGTGCGGTAGAAAGACAGATCTTATTGCCCTATTGATGAGCAAATAAAGTTAGTAATCTTGGGGGTACTATAGAAACCATAAAAAGGATAATCCCTAGAAACTCTAGAGTTTTAGCCCATTCACTGAAAGGACTAGAGAAATAAAACATAAGAGTTTGGGTTAAGAAATGACAAGAAAATTGAAGTATTAATTAAACTTGATGAACAAAGGAAATAAGTATTTGCCTACTTTTGGAAAGGACCTTACATCAGTGATAAGGATTAGTAGAACAATAGTAAAAACTTGACGAAACTTATCGAGCTTGAGAACTGGGATATCTTTTTCTCATAAGCTATTTAATTCAATTTGTATATTTAGGTTATTTGAAATATAAGATAAGGAAAGGATACTACAGAATGGGAAACTTGAGGAGAAAGGGGAAACTTGAGAAGAAAGATAGGCCAAGAACTATCTTTTACTTATAATGCAGATATTAGGAATCAGGATAGTGTTATTAGGATTGACTTATAAAGATCTTGTTGGAACCTTTAAACTACATAGAATTGAGGAATTAGCTATATTACATATGTGTTTAGGCTATGATTTAGTGAACATTAAGGGAATGATCCCATTAAGGTTATTGACATTCAAGTGCAACCAAAAAATATATCAAAGTACAAAAGTTCTTGAGGTTTTTCTAATTGGTATCAATGGTGTATTTAGGTGTTTTCTAAGTCAATAGTTCATTGGTGAACTCAACTAAGAAAAAGCTTGGTATGTATATACTTATAAAGGGAACTTGGAATACAAGAATGACCTCTTATGCTTTTGGGGAACTTAAGTCAAAGGATTAACTATTATGCTTATGTTCAGAATTATTGAAATGGTGATTGCTTAAATGAAATAGAGATATCACTTAAGAATTGAAAAAGAGAAATTAAATGACAAGTATAAATATCACAAGGATAAAAGGAAACAATTGGTTGAGAATATTGTATAAGTTTTGAATGTTAGAAATGAATTTAATCTCACATTTTCCATTAAATATCTCAAGTGGAACTTAAGGAGCAATAGATAGGTTGTTTGCGACTATATCTAGTATGTTTGGAGTTTGTAAATCGGTTGCTAACTATTTGTGAAAGTATAATTTGTCATGCAAGTTAGCATGTTAAGTTTGAACTTGAGTACTCCTTAAAGTAAATATGAGGTAAATGTGAACATATGGTGTTAATAGTTATTTGCGGCTGTAGTGATTTTGTGGGCTCTTGGAAACCCTTAAGTATTGAGATGACATATGATTAAGGCGACAAAGAATGAGAATATTATAAGTATCGAGTTTAGACATCGTGAATTGGGATGGCCAAGATGACTGCTGGGGACAAAGTATATCTAATCTAAAGTCAAGAAAGTGGAAGTGGTAGCTGAATACCCGGGAGTATTCCCAAAAAAAGTGAGCTCATTTCTCTTCTATCCTATGTAAAAGAATCGTTTGACTTCTGATGGAAACCAAAATCTTCTCAAAGCTGGGATTGAAGTAAGAGTACTACCAACTAAAGATTAGAAAAGACCAGGCAAAGTACTTACATATGGCTTTAGGAACTTTGAAAGAGCATAAGTTGTGTGTAAAGTTTAGTAAGTACGGGTTTTGGATAAAGAATATGGCTTTTCTTGGGCCTCATATCCCAAGATGGGATATAGGTTGATTCCTCTAAGGTAGAGGCAGTAGTCAACTGGAATAGATTGAACAATGTGATAAAAGTTTGTGGTTTTCTAGGTCTCATTAGCTATTAATGAAGATTGTGTGGAACTTTTCTAAAATGGTTGGCACGTTGACTAAATTAACTTAGAAAGGTCAACCAATTGACCCGAATAAGGATCTGAACATGAGATAGAGCGGATGAATAGAAATTCTAGAAAACTATAATTCTTCCATCTCCTATCACTTGAAAAGGACAAATGTAGTAGCTAATGACTTGAACTGAAGGGCTGAAATAGCTCATTTATTAGCAATAGAAGCATCAGAAAGCCTAAGAATAGGTGTTGTGTCAAAATTAATATAGAAATAGGATTGTAGAGATAAGTATAATTCAAATCATAGGATGAGATACAACGAGTCCAAGCTAATAAAATATAGATAATGAGGAAAGGTTCGAAGTTTTGGAAAGTTTGAGATTAATACCATCAACCAAGGTATTCTTCTATTCCATAAAAAAGATATGTGTGCTGGAAGACATGAATGTGAGATTATTGGATAAGACACACAAGTCAAGATGCACAATGCATCCTATAGGCACGAAAATGCTTTGGGACTTGAAAAAGCAATCTTGGCAGAAGGAAATGAAAGGAGAATATAGATAGACTAATCAAATTTACTTATTCTCTACTAGTCAGAACAGTATTTAGATGAGAATCTGGAGATCATATTTTTTTAAAGGGGAAAAGTGTAAAACCTTTGAAATTCGGTAATTTGAAAATTAAAATTTGGAAAAGAAGATATTAATTTGATAGGATTTTAGGGCCCAAAAACTAAATAAAAATACTTGATTATAAGATTTTTGAAAGTTTTGGGGTTGATTCAAAAATTGAGGAAAGCTTGATTGACCAACATTTGAAAGTTTTGTGGGTTGAAGTGGGATTATTTTTGGTCAAATGGGTGAATGCCATGCACTAACATAGTTAGAGGCTCAATTGGAAGTTGAAAGAACTTTGGAGGACTTGATTGAAGTCTAGGGGAAAGTTTTAAGGAGGAATTTTTTATATTAGAAAGTAGAAAATATATATAAGTTTCCCACTTCCCTTACAAAATTTTCATATTTCCCCAAAAAACTACTATCTTCCTCCTCCAGCCATCTCTTCCGACAAGTGGTGACACTCAACATATCATATACCATTTTACGCTTCTCAGCTCAAGGAATTCAAAGATACCAACATCTTGTAAAACTAACTAGTGTAGTGGCCAAAATTTTAGCTTAAAGTCACAGTTGTGGCGATGGGATGAGTTTCTCCATATTGGAGACTAAAGCTCAAGTATGAGTATTGGGTTTTGTTGGGCTCGACTTAAGGATCACATAGGTGCTTTTAGATTTAGAAACAGACCATTGGAGCAAAAGAAATTAAAGAAATAATGCATAGCAGCATTGGTAGCGGACTGGAGGTTTTCCAACCAATTAATGGTCAATTCAATGGCTGAACAAGAAATTGATTGGGGGCTTTGAATTGTGGAGCTAAAATGCACCTTTTGGCGGTGGCGGTGAGCTATTTCGATGATGGTGGCAATGCAGTGGCGGCACTAGGACAGTTTTTTTATTTTATTGCGATGATCACATACATGCATGCTAATCATAATTTTAGGTCTTGGATAGGAATATATTGGGTAAAAATGGAAATTTAAGTTTAATTTTTTGCATATGTATGTATATGCCCTCTAAACCTTGCGATGTATTGTATAAACAAACAATACGTGAAATTGATCTGGAAAAAAAATTGAGACAAGCACAAGTACTTAGGTTAATGGACCCAAATATTTATCTTATCACATAATAATCTTGATTTATTAGGTTAATTAGGTGGATAAACCCTCGTTTTATGAATATAGAACCTAAGCGGTGATAATTAGGTTAATTGAAATGATACAAAACCAAGATTGTGTCTTTTATACCCCACAACCTTTTTGGTTGATACAGTGTTACTTGTTGAATCATTTTATAACACGAAATGGCCTTGCTGGCTAGTATATTGTGTATACCAATTATTCCAAACTTGTACCTTGTTGTATTCTTGATTCTTTGAAATGTTTTGTTTGGTAAGTATTGTAAAATATGTGCTGGGCAGAGCAAAGGGCCACACTAGTTGATAGGGCATATCTAGTGGTTGCCCCTCTTGAGTTTGTCCCCGTTTGAACCTCTAGATTTTAGTACAAGACCTCTTCCAGACTTTACTTGGTTATATTCATGTTTATTGCTTTAAAGGTTAAATATTTATCTGTTGGCATTATATTACACTAACCCATGTGATGTCATGGGCAAATATCACCTGGAGAGACATCACTAAAGGATTTGGCCCTAAAGATTAAGTCTAAATGACGACTTGGTGAAACGGACAGATGGATATAGATCTTATGGTTAGTACCCATCTACGATCCCAACTTACAACTAACTTAAGGTAGCAAACTATGAGTGATGGGATTTGGCATGTGGTCAATCATGTCATACAACAAGTTATTACACACCAAGTTGTGTGCTTGAGCAATGGAGCAATAAGGAAATTCTATTTATATCGTACCGGTGACTGATACTAGAAATTATGATTTAGTTTGGAAGCAATAAGGTTGGAATGACCAATAGTCCATTGAACTTGAATCATACGTGCTATATATCTTGTTGACTCATATTAGAAATATTTGCTTGTTACCAAAATGCTCATTGATTGTTGTATCTTATTAATTTCTTTTCAAACTTGTCATTTTCTTTTACCTCACTAAGCCTTAAGGCTTAGCCACCTTGTATTTTTTATTTTTTTTTCCAGATAGGTCTGCGTGAGGAGCAAAGGCTTTGCTTTAGTTGGAAGTTTATTTGTAATAGATCAGGTGTTTGAATGTATATCTGAAATTATTTGAATGTTAAGTTTGGATATTGAGATTTTGTGATATGTTTGGATCGACATTGATAACTTAAAGGTATATATATGTTTTGTTGAGTGTTATGGAATAAACCATGCGACATGTTAGTGTTTTGTTAAGGTCTATTTAAATTAAAGCCTACTGCAATCTCTAATAAGTTCTGAAAAATTTACTTATGGGCCTATTACCTGTTGATGTATTAAAATTTAAGATTGTATTAGGGGCGCCTCAACTTAGGTGCTGTCCCTCGAGGAGGTGCTGCAAAAGGCATCCAATAACAATATCGAACGGTAACAAGTAACAAGACAATGATAGGTATCGGTCGAGAACAAGTGTAGTAGCAGATAATGATAAAAAGTCTTGGGCACCAGAATAAACAAGAATGAACTTTTAATAGAGCACAATCAATAGATAACCCTCACAAGGGTATATACGTTATTTAACAAATAACAAGTGAGATCTTAAGCAATTATGATTCCAATAAACAAGAGCAAATATAGTACATAATCATGGTAAACCCTCACAGGGATTGTTCCATAAAAATAAATAGGTATCATCAAGGCCAGAATAGCAGACCCTCATCTCCCTAGTCTTAGAAAGTATTGCCACAATCAATAGTCTACTAGTCCGCAGGACCCACTCTTTCGTTACCTAACTAAAGAGTATATTTATAATCAAAATCCACATTCAACCTTAATAATCACTATTATACTTATCATTAGTCCAAAATCACTAATTACTCGCTTATTATAGTAAAGTTTAGGGTTCTATTAGTACTATCGATACAAAATATGCTAATTAAGCTATTATAATAGATATAGTTGCAGGGTTCATGCTAGTTCTAGTAATGAGGTGCAATTGGGTCCTAGATTACATATTGCACCTCATAACATTAGCCCAAATTAGAAATAACAATCCAATCATCTCCAATTAACCTAATTTTATTACTTAGGTCTCAAATTCACAGAATTCACAAAATTAAGGTTTTCATTCTCAGATAACTCAATCAACCTAAAATTATCTTATAATAATACAGATATTGATCCACTAAGCTACCTTATAATCCATGCATGAGGAAAATATATACAAATCATATGCCAATGTCTTTATTTCTCAACATATTAGAAAATTTGGTAAGGAATAACAATGTAATTAACTTAAACCCTAACTCTCCAGTCATTACCCAAATGGTACTTACCAGAACTTTGAAATCAAAAATCAACTACACTACCACGATCGTTGTGATAAGTTAAAGATACTATCTTTGTGTCATTACTACTGTGTCACCGTTCGTCTACCGTCGTGCACAATCATCAAAATTGACCAAGACCTCTACCAAAAGTTGCTTTTAGCTTAGCTAAGGTAAACCCCAAGTTAATTATATCGATCACCGCCGAATTGACCACCAATTTCAGCTCCAATCACCTAACACCACCACTCACCAGCGTGAGGTTTTTCTTCAATTTCTTCTCCTCTACCATGAAACATTAAAATTCAAAGGCACCATAATGCTCCTCAACCTGAATTCTTTCATAAATGCTACCTAGAAACCTATCGCCACCACTACTCCATCATCACCCATCACTTGCCTTCATAATCAAGTTTTCAGCTTCAACAATTTAGTGGTTTGCTATCTGGAATGCCACACATGTAGTATCAACATATTGCTAGGAATTAGGAGAAGCTAACTGTTAGTTTGGTTTATGGGTTATGGTGGTCACCGGTAGAAATCACCAGTAAGGTGATGGGGGGCTTCGATAAAGAAGGAAAAAAAAATAGGGGAAGAAAATGAAAATGGAATATTTAAAGGGGTAACTTTTAGAGATTTTCAATTGGCCCCAAACCTTTCTTGCTATTTTTAATTAAGTCCTCCGTTTGCTAGCTCTTAAATTCGGCCTCTACGCTAGTGATTGCATAACATTAGCCCATTTGACCTTAAATTGTAACACTTCTAGAAATTATTTAATTGGTAGAAATTTTTCTTAATATTATTTTGTTTTTATAAATTTTAATTGTTCAATTATTTTTAAAAGTTTTGCGATCAATCTATAATTTAATAAAACTTAATTGAATGACATTTTAAAAGTTTTGTAAGTTAAAGTAGAATTATTTTAGGTCAAATATGCCAATGTTAGGCACTCAAACATTTATGGGGCTCGATTGAAGAATTAACAAACTTTCACGGGCTTAATTGCAGGATAGGGAAAAGTTTTGGGGGTTAAAATATAATTTTTGAAAGTGCATAATTATATATAGTTTTGCATCCCCAAAATTCTTCATTCTTCACCAAACACCACCGTTAACCTTCTCATTCATCTCTCTGATGACTTCACTGGCGATATGCCATTTCAGAAAACTAACTCGACCAAATTCTTTCCCTCATCAGTGTGAACAGATAGACACCACATGCACAACATTTCCGCCAACAAGACCTCCAAAATTTGAAGTAGAAAACTTAGCCCAGTGGTGAGTGTTGGGTTCGTCGTTTCGGCGACTTTTCGAAACAAACCAAGATAAAGTCTTGACATGTTTAGCTTGTAGAACACTCTGGTGTCTTCAATTTTAGAGTTAGGCCACCAGCGGAGGAGAATTAGAGGTGGTGGTGCATGGTGGTGAGTTGAGAACCAATTAGGTTTTCTGGTCAATTGGCCCTCAATTTGGTGGTGAAATGAAAAATTGAAATGGGTATTGTGTTTCTTGAGTAGATATGCATCTTTTGGTAGTGTTGTTGACTGTCTCCGCCAACAACAGACGGTGGTGGAGTTGAGACAGTTTCTTTAGCTTATTGCAATGATGTGATGGTGTAGTTGGTTTGTGATTTCAAAGTTCTGATAAGAAGATTGGTACATATAAATGATGGAATTGAACTTGATATTCATTAGTCTTCTTAGACATGTAATTTCTAAATTTTGTATTGTGATATATATTAACATGAAAATATGTAGTGGAATCAGAAACAGAGGACATGTATGGATATGTTTATGCCTAGCGGACCTAAATTTGTATTATTATATGATAACTTTGGGTTAATTATGTTAATTAAGTGATAAAAACCCTAATTTCATGAATTAGAGACCTAAGGGATAAATTTAGGATTATTAGATAGCTGGGCTATTATTATCATTTTATGTATTATTATAAGCCCAATTGTGTAATTATTGGACCCATTTATAACCCCTAACCAGACCAAATATATGAATCTCATGAATATTCAGTGTCAATGATGTAATTAACATATTCCCTAACGAGAGTGTCAATCGAACCCTAATTTCTATATTATTCGAGTAATTAGTGAATTTAGACTATTAATAGTATAATTGTGATTATATGGTCAAAACAAGGATTTTGATAGTGAACTCATTCTTTGGTTAGGTGACAAGGAGCAGGAAACTGCAAATCAATAAATTGTAACCACATTTCTGGGGCTTTTGAAGTGAAGGTCTACCACTCTAGTTTTCGACTTATAGACCTTTGTGAGGGTTCAACATTCATTTCTCCTAGGAAAAATATGAACCTCGATTATTGAAATCCTCACTTGTTTGAATGATTTGTGTTATCCGTATTACTTCGTAAACCCCTGTGAGGGTATGATTTAGCAATTTTTGTTCTGTTAAAAGACTTGCTTATTTTTATCCCAGTGCCCAAAACTCTTACTATGTTATTCATTTTCTGTCCCTTGTATCCTACAGCATTGCTGACTAGCCCCATATTTCTTGTTAGCTTCTTATAAACGTGGTTGTTGTTAAAGAAATCTTATCGATCTAATGTTCTATTATATTTTCATTGTTGACTTACATTGTAAACCCTAAGCAGCCTTGCTGGCTGGTGTGCTGTGTATCTTGCTATATTTATATTGATTAAAAGTTAAATTCGTATATGTTGGTATTATATCATATCAATGCATGGGGATGCCCTTGGGAAGTTCAACCCAGAGGAACGCCACAGAAAGTTGGGCCCCAAGGTTGGTCTGAAAAGACGACTGGATGGAACGAACCAACAGCGATAGTCTTCCAACTAGTATTCACCTACAATTCTAATTTACAGATAGCTGGATATAGCAAACTATGAATGGCAGGATTTGGCATACGATGGACCATGCTATATAATCGAGTTGTTACATGCTGAGTTGAGTGCTTGAGCAACAGAATGATAAGAAAATATTTTTTATACTATATCAATGCTCAGTACTTGCAATTAAAACTTGATCTAGGAGTAATGAGGACAGAATGACCAATAGCTTGATATCATGTGTGCTATGTACATTGTTGATTCATATTAAAACTCTTGCTTGTTACCAAATTGTTCATTGATTGTTGTGCCTCAATAGCTTTCCCTTGAATCTTGTCATTTTCTTTTCCCTCACTAAGTCCTTAGGACTTACCCTCTTTATTTTTCTTTATTTTTCCTTAACAGAACTAAGTGAGAAGCAGGAGCTCATGTTTTGACCTGGAAGTTTATTTTGTGATAGATTAGGTGTTATGATTGTATATATAGACTACACCTGATCGAGACAATTATCTAAGAGATGTTATGTGAATGTTTGCAATAAACCTAAGATACTTGGTTGTACATATTTCGCTCCATGAAGCGATCTTTTAGGTTAGTGTGAGTTGTTTTCCTTTGAGTTGGTTAAATTCCAAATTTTCTAGTTATCATTTGATTTATATTTCAAACTTGAATTGGTGGCACCTTAGCTTAGGAGTTATCTCGAGAAGGGGTGTCACATAAATAATTGTAATTTGACCTGCATACTTTTAAAGATTGCTCAATCAAGTTTCTGTAAATTGCAAATTGATCCCCAAACTTTCAATTTCCATGCAATTAAGTCCTTCTTTATTTTTAGAGCTCTAAAATCTGACCAACCAATATCTTGCTTCCTCAATTTTTGTTTTTCAAAATACCGAATTTTAGGGGTGTTACAGATAGTGGATGTAAATTGGATTAGGTTTTTGGAATTGTTAATAAATGGGCATTTATATACATTGAATTGAGTCTAATTCTATATATAGATGATAATGTACACTCCTTATTAGTTTTGAATCTACAATATTTTATATAGCACAACATTGTGGTACTCGTAATTCGCTAAATGTCATATTTTTAGAATTCTAATTTTTTTTAATTCAATTAAAACATTTTCTTTGCTTATTTATTTATTTTTATATTTTATTTTAATACAATCAATTTATATATTATAACTAAATATCATGTTGTGTTTTTCCAAAATTTCAATAGACTTCTATCTCATAAGATAATTTAAAAATATCTATAATCATTGTTTTATCTCACTAAATAAGTTTATAGTTTAAAAATTATTTTACAAGCATCATATTAAGTACTCTTATCACAAAATTCTATCTTGTAAATTTAATTTATCAAAATATTAATAGATAAATATTTTATTTTATTTTTGTCTATAAATTTTATTATTCTACAATTATTCTTTGTACATTTTATTTCCATATTATTCTTTGTAAAATTCTATATTTTTAATTGTAGGACTTCTTTACCTAATTAGCATAATATAATGATGTTTCTTTTTTCTTTTTAATTAATTTAAAGTTCATTTTGTAGAAAATTTTAATTTTTTGGAAGCACATCTTTATATAGTTTTTATTCTAAATTAATGAGATACTTTTCTAATATATTTAAATATTTTATCACTATTATTAATTTATTATTTTCTTAATATTTATTTAAAATTAAAGTTCGTATGGCTAGCTTAAGATTGTAATATTTATATTACTTAAAAGTATCAGCATACAATTTTTTTATTTCAATTAATTATATTTTATATGTTTATTTTCATTACTATTTTTAAATATTTTTGTATGTTCATATAAGAATTTATCTTTGGTATTGAATTTTTATTTTATTATTATTTTAGTTGCAACTATCTCAATTTATCTAGATAAAAAAATTATATATACTTCATATTTGAATAATGTACCTCAAATAATGAGATTTTATGAAATATTTGAAAATATTATTATGTTATCAAAATTATTTCAATTTTCTTATCAAATGAATGAAGAAATACTATATATTCTTCTATAAAAAATATTCATTAAATTTATTAGCACTTGATTTACTCATTTCTAATTATGTGCATATAAGAAAGAATTTATTTTTTATTTTTTTCTATATAATATCATTTGCAATGATAAGTTTATTTCAATTGGTTGAATCTTTACTTATTTATAATATTGTTTTATAAGAAAATCATTTTATTTTTCTTCAAGGAATAAATTATTTATAAAAAATTATGTTTATACATCTAAATATTAAAATTTCATTGCTAGGTAAATACTTTTGCATAATTGATATATTTTATATTTAATAATTTATATTCAATTTGATAATATTTACTATCAAAAACTAAATGGATATATATGAAGTTATAAAATTAACTAATGAATATGAGCTCTAACAAATATTAACTTATTTTTTATTCAAAGATGGATTTTTTTTCTTTTCAATTTAAATATACATTTTTATCCAAAAAAAACTTAAATTTATCCCAAAAAGTAGTTGATAACCAAGTTATTTCATAAAAACAACCAATTTTTCATATTTAATAATTTTTTTATATTTATATGGATGCACGCACATTATTGTTGGTTGAAGTAATATAAGATTCAATTATTTGTAATCAAAAAATTAATAAATAAATAATAAATATTCAATCATTTGATTAAATATATTATTTTTATTTATTAATCACATAATTATTTTTTCGACAACTTTAAAAATAAAATTAAAATACTTATAATCATAATTATTTCTTAACATGTGACATAAAATTTTTTACAATTTATTTGTTGCTTATGAAAGAGATAAACAAATGTTTATGTAAATATCAAATCATCACTTCTTTATTAAAGAGTTAGAAGTTTGATAAATGAATAATTATAAATTAATTAAAATGCAAGTTCTCAATTTAAAATGTCTTTAAAATTCAATTTTTTTACCATAATATTTTTAGATATTAAAACTATTTTTAGATAAAATTATATATATGGAATATAACAAATAATTTCATTGAAAAATTTATTTCAAATATAAACAATTACTTCCTCCAACAACTATAAACTTTGAACTTTATTTTCATATTACTAATTTAATTCATTTTACTTTTGTAGCAATATAATAATGGAGAACTTATTTTTAATTGTTTGAAATAAATTCTTTCTATTGGACATATATCTAGTTGACATAGTTAAAAATTTTCAAAAATTTGATAAATGACCACTTAAATAGCAAATAATATCAATTTCTATATTTTTTTAAATATATATAATTATACTATTTTATAATTATATAGCTTACATTTATTTTAATATTTTTTCTTATAATAATTCATAAAAATATTTTTACATGTATTGCTGATGTGAGATAAAACAAAATGATTGAAAGTAATATTCCATTTAATTATTTATAATTTTTATATTCTAACCATAAAAGAAACTTATGAGAGATTAATATTTTATTTTAAATTGAATATTAAAAATGTTTCTTATTTTTTTATTCATGTTCATAATATATGTTAATTGATAATTTTAAAAATGGTAAAATAACTGCACATATAAATAAAAATAAATACATTTTACTTATTAGAGTTATATAGAACATTAAGAGATATTTTTTCTTATAAAAATTGATGTTGCAAACTACTTATTGAATTAGTTATCAAAATAATTAATAACTTAATGTGAGCTATTTTCATGGATAAACTACAAAAATATTATATATTTATGCCAAACAAAAAATATTTGACATTTAAAATTCTCAAATTAATGTCATGAAAATTATAACCATAACTTCCAATTTATTAAGAATAATACAAAAAAAGCTTTATAATATTAAAAAAAAAAATCATTTGCTTATTTATCATATCAAAATATGTATGTATAAGCATATATCTAATTTAAAAAGTCTATTTAGTAAAACATTCTACATTGTTTTTATTTTTTAATTTATTTACTTATTTTTTAAAATTTGTCATTTTATAAATTTTCGTATATTTTATAAACTTAGAATGAGTAATTCTTGATATTCTAAACTTATTTAAATATAAATTATCTGTAAATATAATATTTTTAATTAAAATATTCATATTATTTTATTTAATAAGTAATAGATTTTTTTTCATTAAATGCCAAAAATAATTGCAATTCATGTTTTAATTGCATGAAGTAAAATAAATATTATTACAAAATAAATTATTCAATCATATATATAGTTAATTTCTGCGCATCACACCAAGCACATACTAGTACTTTTTTTAAATAAAAACTTATTTATATGAGTTTCTTAATCTTTTTGGTCATTAATATAATTTGGAAGACTATACAGATTTGGAAGATTATCCTCTGTATGTTCTTCTTGGATCATCACTAAATTTGTCCCCAAGAATTTATATATGCAAATTAGTAGGAAACTTTGGTATATCAATATGTTGAGGTGAATAGAGAATGCTTAAAATTCATTTGTAATTAAGGGAAATTCGCTCGCATTAAAAAAATACAGACAAGTTTTGATTAGGCGATGAATGAAAAAGTTCAGTCACATAAAGTTAGTCATTTCACTAATTTTGAATTTTTGATCAATTTGTATCTTCTAACCAAAATATAAGAACCAACACGGGTCGATCTCCTGGTTTTCATTATCGAAATATGCCAACATATTTATTTTTATGTTTAAAAAATTGGGCTAATTACACTTACTATCTTTCATGTTTAATAAAATTATGAAAAGATCTTTACTTTTTCAAAAATTATAATAATCGCATGCAGGCTACAATGACACTATAAATAGAATTTGAAAAAAGTCTACAATGTCATAACAATAAAACAATTAAAACAATAAAAACAATAGTGCAAAATTAATGAAATGGATGAAGTCCTAAATGCCTCTCCATGCACCATCACATCTTAAAAATTTTGAATTATATTAAATAGTATACATATCTAAATTAATTTATTTACATAATTAAATTAGTTAAATAATATTAAATAAAAAAATATATTTATTGATTGAGTTGCATATTAAGTAATATCAAAGCAATATAATATGAAATAATTTAGTTAAAATTAATTAAATTTTTTATTAAAAAAATATCCATATCAAAAATAAATTTATTTAAAATAATTAATTTTTTTACTCAAATAATAGGTATATATAAAATAATCAATTAAATTTAGTTAAAATTTATTAATTAATGAAAAAATAAACAAATAATTAATGAAGTACATTAATTAAGGATAAGTAAAAATTTTAAATTAAATTAAATAATTTATTAGTTAAAAAAATAAGTATTTAAAATTTTTTAAAATTGCTATCCATGATAACCGCGATTGCCATGGGAAACAGCGAATGCCCTTATGGCAGCCGGTATGGCAATGGTTGCCTCCGGCAGCTGCCATGACTAGATTAGCTAGTGGGAGGCGGGGTAGAGGGCTTGAGTGTGTGTAGATATATATTTTATGTTTATATAAGTACATTATATATTACACATATTATATATGACATGATATGATATTATATATATTTATGTGCATAAATTTAAATATTTAAATATTTTTGAATATATATTTTCTATTGAAACTTAAGGGTACTTTTATACTTTTATTCGATGAGTCACTAATTAGAAGCACAATAATGGAATTTAATGTGTTTTTTTTAATGGTGAATGGGAAAATTCTTATGACATCTAACGATTGAAGTAAATTGTTAGACGACAACACTTCAGAGAAATTATTGTAATGAGGATTTTTTTCGTGATTTTACCAAACCTTAGGGAGGCATTGTTGTAATTGGCATTACTATTTATCTAATTACATGTTTAATTATTTGGATGGATGCCAATTATGATTGGAATTCAAAGATAATTATGGTGTTGAATTAGATGAAGGAAAATAGTTAAGTGTTACATGTTGAGTTGCCCCACGTAGGAAACTTGAGATAGAGGAGACTTCCTTGTGCCTTATAAAATCAAGTGGAGAAGTTGAAGGATTATTAACCATTCACTTGTCCCACATTACTTTTATAAACTAGTGTGGACTAGTTTATATTGAACTAAAGTAAGAATGTTTGATAAAATATTTTTTAAGGGATTCATATGAGTGGACCACATGCGTGCCGCTACTGCCACCGCTCGGCCCAACTTCAAGTCTGGGTCACAAATGTCTTAGTTCAATCTTATCATTTTGAACAAAATTTATTTGAAATTTGAAATTTAAAATTTCAAACTTAACTTAACCATTAGCTTGGTTGACTAATGGATCGGATCTAAGAAGGTAATCTAATTGGATAAGGGTTGATTAGGTGAAGACCTATTAGATTTGCCTAATATGATCGAATGAGGTCAAATCATTGGAGATTAAGCTAGTATTTGGCAAAGGGATGTGGGACATGTGGCATAATGCTAGTGGACATGTGATGTTTGTAGGTAACGTGGCGGAATATTATTAGCTGGGGTGATGTGTTAGAGGCCATTAACTAACAGATTCTAACCTTAATCTCACCTATAAATAGACTGCCTCTGGCAGTCTTCAAAACACACTACATTTGCCTCTCAATGCTCGTCTAAGCATTCTACTCACGTTCTTACTCTTTCTCTAAAAAATCCTTCCCTTCTTATTTTCAAATATTCTCCCCACAAATATTCTCTTTCCCAAATTTTGATATACAACTATCTCATTCTTATTTGATGACTAAACACTATTTGATGTGAATGAAACAGAGTGCACCTGATCGTTCTAGATCATCTTATCCTGGAATAAGCAGTGTTATACTCGTTGCACTAGTAAGTTGGGGTCCTCGTATCTTCAAGACAAACAAAATTCTATGATTTGGTTGTTTGGTTTATTCTGTTACGATACAAAATCCTTAAGCTGAGTTTTCTATTAAATTTTGTATCTCATTTGATTTAAACTAATAGCATGCTTTATTGTTTTTTATGCCTCGATTGACATATATCTAATTTTGGCTTTTTTTGGACTCTTATCTAATTTAAATATATGCATAAATTATGTTTACCTTGAATATGTTGTATGTTTATTTTTGATATCGCATGCTATATGTATATCTTTGATCACGCATGCTCTGTTTGAATCTCTAACTGATAAAAATGCACATATCGCCTCAATTATGATTATCTGTTTAATTCCTGATAATCTGATTAGCAATATTAATTATTGTGTTGCATGTTGGTATATCCTGTGAACAATAATCTTGAAGAAATGAGTTTTTATTTGTGTGTTATTTATCTACGAAAATTCTAATTAGATATCCTGTCTAGGAATCTTGCCTAAAATTCTGATTAGATATCTTGTCTAGAAATTTTACTTGACACTTTGCCTAGATATTCTGCTTTAGGGTTAATTTTGATATCAATCATGGCTACAAATTCTAGTGCTATTAGTGAAGTTGTGTCAACAAAAGTTAAACTTTTTGGCCTTCCAAAAAATTTATTGAGCTAATTCTTTAAGCGTTGCTAACAATGCATGAAAATCTGGCTAATGATGAAAGATCTTGTTTTATTGATTCAATTGACCATGCTAGAACCAACTAAAACTGATCCCAAAACTAAGGAAATAGCTAATTGGAAAATAAAGGATCAAATTGTTCAAGGAGTGATTCTGTTAGCCTTGTTTGATACAGTCTTTGATATGTACTGTTCTGATTCTTATTTAGCTAAGTCTTTATGGGACGAATTGGATAGGAAATACAATACTAAAGAGCAAGGGCTTGAAAAGTATTCGATTTCCAAATTCTTAAAATATCAAATAGTTGAGGGCAGGTCTATATCTGAACAGACACATGAATTGATCAATCCAGAGCATTCCCTAGCTAATGTTGAGATGAAACTCCCTGAGAAATTTATGGTGATGTCAATTTTCGATATATTCCCTAAGTCATGGGAAGGCTTCAGCAAGACTCTAATTCATCAAAAAGGAAAATTAACTTTAGATGATTTGATGATTGCCATAAGCATAAAAGAGGAACAAAGAAATCAATCACATAATGTTCCTATTGAATATAATCCTAAGCTAAATGTGATAGTGGTAAAGAAGAAAGTCAACTTGAACTCAAACTCAAAAGCCATCGATAAAGGAAAAGTCAAAATTAATAAGAAATTGAAGGCTAACAGGCCATGCTAGAATTGTAGACAAAAAGGATATTGGGCTAAGGAGCATCTCTCCAAGAAAGCCAAGGCTAAAGCCCAGTTTGATAAACCAGTTGTCAACATGGTTGATGGAGACACCAGTGAAGCAGGAGTTCTTGATGCATCCGTTGACGATTACGTTTCTTTCAAACCTAAATTATTCTCTATTTATGAACCATATGATTGGCCGATAGACACTTGTGCTAATGTGCACGTTTGTGCTGATAAATCAATATTTATGTCTTACCAGCCCATTAGCGAAAGGGCTGTGATAATGGGGAACTCAAGTGCAACCAAAGTGTTTAGGATAGGATGCATGGACCTGAAATCTCCTTCAGGGTACATACCATCTCTGCAAAGGGTGCATCATGTTCCAGTAGTTTGAAGAAATATTATAAGTGGTTTTGTAATAGTTAGGGAGGTTTTTAGATTTCTTTCTAATTACTTTAATTTTATATTATGAAACTTTTATTTGTAAAGGCTATCTTTTTGATGGTTTGTTAAAACTACAAGTTGAGAACATTCTTTATTCAAATAAAGTTGATGTTTCTAATTCTCTTATTATAAATGTTATTAAGAATTCTTCTATTTGGCATAGTCATTTTGGACACTTAAATTTTAGTTTTGTCAAATGAATGATGAACTTAAATTTAATTCCCAAACATGAAATTGAACAAGGTCATAAATGTCAAATCTGCGCTAAAGCTAAGCAAGTGAGAAAGTCTTGCCACTCGGTTGAAAGGCAAACTGAAATTCTTGACTTTGTGCACACAAATATTTGTGAGTTCAATGGGGTCTTAATGAAAGACAACAAAAAATACTTTATTGCCTTTATAGATGATAGCAGTAGATATTGTTATGTTTATTTACTAAAACATAAAGATGAAGTACTAGAAAAGCTCATTACATTTAAAATTGAAGCCAAAACACAAACTGGTAGAAAACTTAAATGGTCAAGGTTAGATAAGGGCAGAGAATATGGGTCCAACCCATTTCATGAATATTGCCGAAATTTTGGCATAGTTTATGAAAAAATTACCTCTTATTCTCCCACTTCGAATGGGATAGCTGAGCAAAAGAATAGAACATTTATAGACATGATTAACAGTCTACTTTTGAATTCTAGATTGCCCAAGTACATATAGGGGGAAACTCTGAATACAGCTTGCCATATTTTGAATAGAGTTCCCCTAAAACATAAAGAAAGCACTCCATTTGAATTCTAGAAAGGCAGGAAACCTAGTCTAAAATACTTTCGAGTGTATGGCTATCTTGCAAAAGTACTAGTCCACGAACATAAGAGGAAGAAGCTAGGTCCTAAGACTATTGATGCGGTCTTTCTAGGCTATGTGGAAACATCTTATGCTATGAGATTTTTAGTTATTAAATTAGAGATTCTAGGCATAGATGTGAACACTAAAGTTGAATTTCGTAATGCTACGTTCTTGGAGAACATGTTTCCCATAAAGACTAGGATACCTTAAAATGTTTCTTTAGATTCATCCTTAGAGTCTGCATTAATTTTGAATCATGTGGAAAAGATGAAAAATGCGGAGGACGGTCTTAGTAGTAGCGACACAGTTCTAGAAGAACTGGATTAACCTAGACGTAGTAAAAGGATTAGAATCACTAAAGACTTTGGAAGTGACATTGTTACTTACAATATCGAGGGTGATCATATTACCTTTAAGGATGTTATAGCTTTTCCTAAGGCTAAGTATTGGAAAGAAGCTATTAAGAGTGAGATGGATTCTATTATCTTAAATAGGACATGGGAATTAGTTGATCTCCCTCTGAGGTGTACTACTATAAAAAGCAAGTAGATTTTCAAAAAAAAAACTAAACTCTAACGAAACTATGGATAAGTTTAAAGTCAAGCAAGTTGCCAAAGGGTTTAAGCAAAATGAGAGAATAGATTACTTCAACACTTATTCCCCAATAGCTCATTTGACTATAATCCAAGTGCTTATAACTCTAGCTTCCATATATGATTATCCTATTCACCAGATGGATGTGAAAACAACCTTTCTTTATGGTGATCTTGAGAAAGAAATCTATATGGATCAGGCAAAGGGATTTGTAGCTTCTAAAAATGAGCAAAAAGTTTGCAAGCTTGTTAAATCACTTTATAGTTTGAAGCAAGCTTAAACAATGGCATGAAAAGTTTGACAAAACCATATTATCATTTGGCTTCACAGTTAATGATAGTGATAAGTGTGTCTACTGCAATGTTAAAGGTGATAATTGTATTATGTTATGCCTATATGAAGATAACATTCTGTTAATAGGCTCCAATACTAAGATTATCCGTGAGACTAAGTGTTTCTTAAAAAAGAAGTTTGGAATGAAAGATATGGGTGTTGTAGATATAATTCTTAGACTTACGTTGACTCGTTCAATTAAGGGTATAGCAATTTCTCAATCTCACTATGTTGAGAAAATAATTGAAAAATATGGCTACAAATAAAGTAGAATCACTAAAACATCATATGATCATTCAGTGGCTCTCTTTAAGAATGAAACTAGTGTACTAGTATCTCAATTGAAGTATTCTCAAATAATTGATAGCTTGCAATATCTTGCAAACAGGTTGAGATCAAATATCTCATTTGCGGTCTCTAAGCTTGCTAGATATACAAGTTGTCCCAATCAAACCCATTGGGAGGCTTTAGATAGAGTACTTCAGTATCTAAAGGGCTCAGTTTCACTAGTTTTGCACTACAAGAGATTTTCTACAGTATTGGAAGGATATAGTGATGCTAGCTGGATAGCCAAAAACTCTGAAAGTAATGGGTGTACAGGGTGTGGATTTACCTTCGATAGGGGCATTGTCTCTTGGAAGTCTACTAAACAGGCTTGGGTAACTCGATCCACTTTTGAGGCTGAGTTGTATGTTTTGAACACTACTAGGACAGAGACAGAATGGTTGTATGGGCAAATGGTGCAATTGCCCATGGTGACCAAACTTCTTCTATAAATTGATGTACATTATGATAACAAAACCACAATTGCAAAGATTAGAAGTTCAAAGTTCAATCAAAAGACGAAAAGACACATCCAAGTTTGATTAAAGTCTATAAGGGAGTTAGTGTTTGAAAGGGTCATAGGAATTGATTTGTTGGATTCAAAGACAATATTGCTGTCCCTCTAACTAAAGGACTTGATTTGTCCTCGATTCATAACTTTAAGCTGGGGATGGGACTGGAAACCCGTCAGTGATATACCTGCAGTAGCAACCCAACGTACCAAGTGGAGATCCCACAAGGTAGGTTCAATGTGATATAAACAAGCTAAGTATATTGATGTGCACCTAAATTAATTGATACTTTGTATTTGGTGTCTCTCCCCTGAATACCTAGTAGGTGCTGATTACTACTAGTATAGTAAAAGTTTAACTCTAAATGGGGTCAAGTCATTTGGATGAGATGCTAGCAATGCATCTCTAGAGATGCCTAACTAAATGAATATAGTTATTTGTCTAGAACTAAAGGAATTGGGTTGTTCCTTGACAAATATTCAGGATATAGGATCGAGACACATGGCCTTAATGTGTCAACCCTAAAGATTAATACATAGCCTTTAGCTTGTTGTTACTGAAGGACGGAATCATAGTCATGGGTCCAAATTCAAAGCTTAGATCTATTTGTCCCGATGGTAGCAAAAGTCAGATAACTTAGGGAATGGTTCAAACCAAAAGGTACCATTTCTAAAAGCGAGCTATGATGAATCAGATAACCATTATCTTTGGATTTGTGGAGGGATTGTTGTAATTGGAATTACTATTTGCCTAATTACATGTTTAATTATTTGGATGGATGCCAATTACGGTTATAATCCAAAAATAATTATGACATTGAATTAGAGGAAAGGAAATAGTTAAGTGTTATGGGTTGAGTTGCCCCACATAGGAAACTTGAGATAGAATGTCTTATAAAACCAAGTGGAGGAGTTGAAGGGTTATTAACCTTTTACTTGTTTCACATTACTTTTATAAACTAATATGCACTAATTTATATTGAACTCAAGTAAGAATGCTTGATAAAGTGTTATTTAAGGGGTTTATATGAGTGGACCACACATGCGCCGCCACTGCTGCTCGGCCAAGCTCCTAGTCTGAGTCCAAGTCTGGGTTCGGGTTCAGATCACAAGAGTTAGGGCGAATGTCTCAATCTCAATCTTATCTTTTTGGACAAAATTTATTTGAAATATCAAATTTCAAATTTCAAATTTCAAACTTAATTTAACTGTTGGCTTGGCTGACTAATGGATGGGATCTAAAAATGTAATCCAATCGGATAAGGGCTGATTAGGTTAAGACCCGTTGGATTAGTCTAATATGATCAGATGAGGTTAAATCATTAGAGATTAAGCTGGGATTTCGCATATGGACGTGGGACATGTGGCATGTTGCTGATGGACGTGTGATGTGTGTAGGTGACGTGGCAGAATATTATTGGTTGGGTTGACGTGTTAGAGGCCATTAACTAGCAAACTCTAACCTTAATCCTACCTATAAATAGATTGTCTTTGGCAGTCTTGAAAACATACTGCATTCACCTCTCAATACTCGCCTAAACATTCTGCCCACGTTCTTGCTCTTTTTCTCAATAATCTTTCCCTTCTTATTTTCAAATATTCTCCCTACAAATATTCCCTTTCCCGAATTTTGATATACAGTTGTTTCATTCTTATCTGGCAACTAAGTGATGTTCGAGGTGAACGAGACAGAGTGCACCTGATCGTTCTGGACCATCTCATCTTGGGATGAGCAGCACTGTACTTGTTGTACTGGTGAGTCAGGGCGCTTGTTTCTTCAAGACAAACAGAACTCTGTGATTTGGTCATCTGGTTGATTCTGTTACAATACAAAATCCTTAAACTAAGTTTTCTATTAAATTTTGCATCTTATTTAATTTAAACTAATAGCATGCTTTGCTGCTTTTTATGCCTTGGTTGACGTTTATCTAATTTTGGCTTTTCCTAGACTCATATCTGATTTAAATATATGCATAAATTCTGTTTGCCTTGAAAATTTTGTGTGTTTAATTTTGATATCGCATGCTATATGTATATCACGCATGTTCTATTTGAATCTCTAACTGATAAAAATGCACGTATCGCCTCAATTATGATTATCTATTTAATTCGTGATAATTTGATTTGCAATATTTAATTATTGTATTGTATGTTGGTATATCCTATGATGAACAGACATAATTCACTTTAAAAATTAAAAATGATGATTTTGTCGGACCATGAAAATTAATCATGGGGTTTCACTGCACGTGGATATTGCGCATTTCTATTTGGTTGAAATCACACAAGACACTACCAACAGTTGCCAATAGACCTCTTTACTTTAGGCCCAAAAATTACGTCATAATCCAAAGAGCTACAAGGAGTGATTACTAGATATTTCAGTCACGAGTGCGCTAAAGTTATAGCCGAGTTCGTGACATCCCATATTTTTTTTTCTTTTCTGGGCGGCAAGAGCATTTTAATTTCTTCTCCGAAATGCATAAATTCAGTCCACATTTTATCTTTTTGCTTGTTGTTTCCCCAGTAAAAAGTAAACATTATCCTTACTCCCTAAAATTAATAACTTAGTAGTTGATAACTTATGTCTTTTTATGTGAGTCGAACTTAATTTGAGTTCAATTTAAAAATTGCCTACAAGTATTATAATTAGGGCAAGATACGTTATTATTAATTTTATATTTACCTAATTTACACATTTCGATTTATTTCTTCCCCTCTTAGTGACTTAGTTTTGGAGGGGTTTCAACGAGAATCCCCACCGTAGCTTGTGTTTGTGATTTCAGCTTGAAGTCCCAACTCCCATGCCTTACCCATTCAAGATTATTCGGCTATGATATTTGAAGTACATATCTGAAGTCCCATGTCTTGCTCATTCAACAATATTCAACTCATAGCACGATTCCAAATCATTGCCCTCCCAGAAAATGTATAAGTCCAAGTGCTCTAGGATTTTCATACTACTTCAAATCATTAATATCATATCACATTGTAATAATACTGAAGTAACAACTTTAAAGGTAAGCTAACAAGCCTTGGAACATTGTCATTTATGCTATTAATAAAGCATCAAACCGTTTCGTACCTAAAATGCCCTCATCTAAATCTTTTTTGATATTTTTTCGTGCCTAAAATGCCCTCATCTAAATCCTTTTTTGGTATCTTTTCGTGCCTAAAATGCCCTCATCCTTTTCTTTTAATCTTCATAGCAACAATTATATAGTAATTTCCATTTACATCCCACACATTTTATACTCATAATAATTATTGTTTTATCTTAATATTTTGCTATCATTTATATAAAAACTCAAATAAACATCAATTACTATTAAAAAATTAATATCATATTCAAAAATAAATTGTTTACTCTATACTGTAAAAGTTTTAGCACATGTGCCGAATATACCTAAATTACTAGTATATATAAGAGGAGAATTGCTTCAAACACACAACCTTTGTAATCCTTTCCCTATCTTGACTAATAACTTTCGATCATCACTTTAGACTCCTTTTGAGAATAATAAGACAAATATATACAAAATATTTGACATTTCAAATTCTCTTTTCAAACTTGGTGTCAAATTAAACAAGAGCAGGGAACAGTAGAACAGAAAAAGAAAGTAAAAAGGAAAGAAATCACCGAAATGCAAAACAGAGAGAAAAAGAGAGATGGGATATTACATTACTGTGATTAGGGCTGAAATCCATTTTCCCCGCAACTCCTCTGTTCCTCTCAACTTTCCTATGAACACTAATCAAGAATTACTAGCCAAAATCTCATGGATATTTTTATATGAGCCCCACTGCACGTCTCTACGTGCTATTGATTCAGCATTTATGCAGCACATATGATCCAAATGGTCCCTGACAATTTCTAACAATTTGAAAAAAATGAGCCACCTCGTACATGCCAAAAGAAAAGTTTGACATGCAACATGTGTTGATTGTGACATTTTCTTCTTCTTCTTCTTCTTCTTCTTCTTCTTCTGTATTTATTTATTTATTTTTCTTTTGTCCTCGTATTATCTACATTTCAAGAGAAGGATACATATATATACAATTGAAAGAATCGACACTCCACCTAATGTTTATTGTAATTTGGTTTGAGGATTATAATCAGAATATCGTAATCTGATGTGCGTATCGTTAAGATAACAATCACAATCATCTAAAGTTGATTACTGCAATTGAGCTGTTAGAGGATTGATGGCATTCATCAGCAAGGAATTATTTGTGCTAATTTCTTATAAAATTATTCTACTTTCAGACCTAACCGCACCAATAATGTTACATACAATGGACCCGTACTGACTATTTTTAGTTTGAATTATGAAACACCTTCTCAAGATAATGTGCTGCCTACTCTTTCTGATTTGTTTACTGATTTGGGGTCGTAATAACAATGACACCACAAAACTCAATTTATCTACAGAATTCAGTATAAGAATAATGGGAATCGGCGCATAGGAAGAAAAAGTTAGGACACCTAATTCTAGGTTGAACTCTAGGCCTTGCACTTCTTAGCTTTCTACAATCTAGCGAAAGCCGATGTAGAGCTCAGGAAGAAAATCTTAGCCCATGTTTTAAAAACCAAACAGGACCGCTGACCGGTGGCTAATCCGGTCCGGTTGAAGCATAAGAACCAGTAGAGGTCAAAAC
>JACGDI010003579.1:1440703-1450942 GCA_014898725.1 Jacaranda copaia | reverse complement strand
AAATTTGACATTTTTTTAAGAAGACAAAAAGTGAAAAAAAAAAAGAAGAAAAATTATGAGTTAAAGATGATGATTAAAGATTTTGTACATGTACTTTTTTTAAATATGAATTTATTTTCTTGAAATTTAATGAAGTGGTAGTTATATGTGAATGCTTATGTTTAATTTGTTATTTTATTTTGTTTAATTTCTCTTAAATTATGTTGAATATTTAGTGTAGAAAAATTTATTTTTACTTTGAGTTGAAACAAGGAACAAATGATTACTTAAATCAAAATAAAACATTATTTTTTGTTTATTTATAGTTAATAAATTGTGAAATAGTATTATTTTCTAAAAAACTGTACTTGAAATTAAGTTGAATTTTTTTTCAAATAATATTCTTTTTATATCAATTAAAGGTTTTATTTTTTTGTAATATTAAAATATTATATATATATATTTATAAAATTAAATATAACTATTACGTCGTTATGATTTTATACCGGTTCGACCAATTTGAACCAGTAATTAATAAGATCAACGATTCATTATCTGGTTCGATTTTAAAAACATTGATCTTACCACAACTAATTCTAGGTTGCACACCAAGTCAGGCACCTCTTACATTTCTATATTTTAGCTAAAGCCCATAGGGGTGTTGATATGCTCCTCTGGCCAAAAGTCCCCCACTGAATGCACTACTACTATTTATAGGAAGTGATATCGTACGATGTTGCCACATCTTATGCTTTACCCAGTGGAAATGATGCCACATGTACTCAATCTACAGTAATATGGTCGGGGCATACTCTGGGTTGAGAAATGGGTTAGGCATGATCCATTGACAGGGACTGGATTTTTTGTCCATTTTTGCCAATACCTCATTTTTAAAGGACTATGAAATCACTAGACTTAACCTTTCACGCATCATTTACATATTTAGCAATAAAAAAAATATTTTGGAAGGTGATATATGTTGAGATTAATTAATGTATCTAGATATACACCTAAACTATAATGCAAAAATAGCATATATTTACGAAGATAAAATGAACAACTATTTATCATTGTCTAGGCAATGAATTCAAAAATAGCTTTATGAGGAGAAAGGTACAAAAAAGTTAAATTTAGAGGAGTTTTTAACCCCCACTAATTTCAATTGCAGGGTTTATTAAATTTTTTACAGCGATTTTGTAGCAATTGTCTCTTGGTTCGCAAAAGAGATCATCAAATTTAAATGTTTATTATTATTTCAATGTTATTATAATGAAGCAAAACAGCTATGATTGTTCCACATGTTTTTAATTTAAGGAGATTTCCTATAGAGCTAACCATACTCATTGAGGGTGAACTTTGCTGCTCAACTTTTGAGTTTGCATGCTTTTACTTTATCCTTGGGCACTCTTTCTTCCCTTGGGTAAGCCTTTATTTTGTCCTACTATGAGGGAGTTAACTCTTGGATTTGCCCTAACAGGTTTTGCTCGAGACCACCGACAGTAGGTTTGTTGGAGACCACGCATTTAGTGGTTTTGTCTTTGGTTTCTTTTATCGAGTTGACAAACTTTGATTAGGCATCTACCCTCTTATTTTCTGATCTTGAGACTTGGCTGAGGGTGAATGTTTTAAACTATTGTTGGTACCCTTTGACCTCAACCAGATTCTTGCTTATTGTGACCTTCTTAGCCTCAAAATTCCCTGTAAACTATTGCGCAACCAACTAAGAATCAGTAATGCCTACTAGTTGCTCGACTCCCTTATCGCCAGCTATCCTCATACCAGCAAAAAGGGCCTCGTACTCATTATTGGTGATGGGATAGTTGAGTTTAATGGCAAAGTCATAGTCCTCAGCCTAGGGAGCGCAAGGAAATGCGTATTCCTACTCTTGAGAAAGTTGTTGAGCCATCAACATGCAAAGTCCAAATAAGTGAATCTTGGTCGATTTCCTCAGTTAGGTCGAGACGTTCTGCTATAAAGTTTGCTAACACTTAGGCTTTTATTGCAGCTCAAAGATGGAAAGTGATGTCGAATTCCCCTAAATCATTGGATCACTTTGTCAACTTTCCTGATGTGTTTGGTTTTAACAACACTTGTTTCAATAGCTGATTTGTTAGGAAAATAATTGAATGAGATTGAAAGTAGGGCCTCAATTTCCTAGTTACTATAACTAAAGTGAGAGAGAACTTTTTGATCTCAAGGTAATTGTGTTTTAGGCCCTGCAAGGCTTTGTTGTTGTAATATATTGGCTTGTGTATGCCATGTTTAGTCAAGACTATAATGGAGCTGATTGCTACCGACAAGATTGCTAAATAAATATGTAAGACCTCTCCGACCTCCAACTTGGCCAACATTAGTGGTGCTGACAAGTATTGCTTTTAATTCAACTAAAGCTTGGTTACATTACTCCATCCATTGGAACTTCTTTACATGCTTAAGGATTTTGAAGAACAGTAAACTTTTATCTGTTAATTGAGTAATGAATCTACCCAGAGTTATAATTCTTCCTATTTGACGTTGTATGTCTCTAACTATTCGAGGTGATGAGATATCCAGAATTACTTGGATCTTTTGTAGGTTTCTTCTATACCCCTTAACTAACCATGTATCCCAAGAATTTCTCCCATCCCTTATTACCCCAAATGTGCATTTACTAGGATTAAGCTTCATACCAAATGCTCTTAATATTGAAAATTTATGATTGAGGTTGGCTAAGTAATTTTGCTTTTTCCTTATTTTAACAATCATGTTATCGATGTGGACCTACATGGTTCTTTCGATCTCATTTTTGAACATAAAGTTCACAAGTCTTTGGTAGGTTGCACCTATATTCTTATGCCTAAAAAACATGACTAGAAAACTATATAAACCAATGGGGACCACAAAGGAGTTCTTATCCCAGTCTTCAAAGGCCATAAAGATTTTATAACAACCCTGAAATGCATCTGTCATACTTAAAAGATCACATTCAATAGTAGAATCAATTAATAAATCTATGTGAGGTAGCAAGTAAGGGTCTTTAGAACATGCTTTATTCAAATTAGTGAAATCATTACACATCCTCCATTGCCCTCATTCTTAGGGATAAGAACTACATTACAAAGCCAACTAGGACATTAAATTTCTACAATGTAGCCTACCTCTAAGAGCATGTTGACTTTTTTCGTGGTGATCTGGCATCTTTCGGCATTGAAGATCTTGATCTTTTGCTTCATTGGCTCGAATGAGCAGCCCATATTCAGATGGTAGACAATGATGCTGGGCAGAGGTCAATTCCCTAGAGGTTAGCTGCTTTCCAAGTAAAGACATTAATGTTCTTCATGAGGAAATCAACCGTTAAACATTCCATGTTGCTTCCCAAATCCATCCTAATCCTTATGGTCTTGTCGAGGCCTCCAGGCTCGAGCTCTATAGTCTTCAATTCCCTAATTGGTTTGACCTTAGTCTTTTTCAGCTTTCTTTTCGTACTCTGCTATCCCTCTTTAGGTTTCATTATTGGGACATCCCCCGAAAGTTTCAATTTTGGTCGAGTCTCCTACTCACTTGCCTCAACCAAGATGGTGTGGCATCACTAAGCTTCCTTCATGTTACAAAGCAATTCACTTGTCCCAACAATTATTGGAAACTTGACCTTTATGTGGTAGATCAAGCCAATGGCCCTAAAGTTGTTTAGTACTGGTTGCCCGACTCTGGCATTATAAGCAAAGGGTGAATTAACTACTAGATAGTTGACCATGAGTGTCCTTCATTAAGGTACTTCACTGAATAAGATAGATTGATTTATGGATCCTTCATAAATGATCTCAGATCCTCCAAACCTAACTAGAGAGGTCCATACTAGCTCAAACTTTAGCTTTTCCATATTCATCCTCTTCAATGTCGATAAGAAAATTATGTTCGCAAAGCTACCGTTATTGATTAGTGATCTCAACTTTGGTCCATTCTTGTTTGGCTTTCTCATTGACAAATTTCTTCAAATGTCCTTATTGAATAAGCCTTTCATTCTCATCATGCAGATTGAAGGAATCTTTTATATCATGCTCTTTTTTTCTGCGAAAGTGATAATATTTTTTTTTATCTCTTTACGATTGTAATTTTAGTCAATTTCCTAGGATTTTTGATGAGGTTATTATGCTGAATGGCAAACAGCACCTTCTTCCTAGTAATGTTTAGTAGGGTATAGTTATGAAATATTTTTATAGAAGATCAATGACCATCCTTGTGTTGTTTTTCATTTTCTCCTTGGCCTTCATCTTATCATTATTTGGGTTGTCATATTTTAATTTGTTCATATCTTCCTGGGTCATATATCTATCAGCAAGGGCTCTTCCATTATCCTTGATCTTTCTTTGACCAACGCATTGGTGCATTCCTTATGTTTGAGACCCAGGAACAACATATTAACAAAATATTTTATTCAGGGACTATCAATCTTTAACACCTTCTTGTTAAATTTGGTGAAAAAAAATCCTAAAGAGACTTTCCCTCATTCTGCTTTACTATATGTAAATGAGTGTATGGTGGTTTTGCTTTCTTTTTGTTAGCAAACTAGTGAAGAAATTTATCACAAAGCTGGTTGAAAGAAAATATAGATGTTGGCTCCAACTTAACAAACTAATCAAGCGCTAGGCCTTGGAATGTGGTAACTAGCATCTTTGCATAATTGTACTCACTATGCCCATAGAGTTGCATCATGTGTTTAAATTAGAGCAAGTGCCCATTTAGGTTAGTTGAGTCATCGTACTAAGGCAGATCAATTGGGACTTTCGTGTCAATAGTTATACATTTGTTGATTAGCTCCTAGTTGAATGGTGACTCTCGCTCATGGTAGAGTCGAAATGTACTGTTACGTCAAAAATTTCTATCTGTATTTCTCCTTGAATCTCCTCGAGGTGTTTATTTTATTATTGTACTTGATGTGACACTTCTTTCTATTCCTCTCAATTAGCTTAGGACAAATTTCTGTTCACTTAAGGTCTCTGTTGCTCAACCCTATTACACTGCTAGGCTCGAATAGGTTGAGCAAGGTGATCTACAAAATCAGCTACTTTTTCCCAAGAGTTTTTTTGAGTTTTTTCCCTTGGGAACTAACATGGGCTATTCTTGCATCGAATAAGGGCACATCTTGTCTCTCGTATGCTCTTATCTTCCCTTAGGGACCTCTCTTCATGCTATAAAGATTGAGGGATCATACTAATGACTGGCCCAACCTGGTTGTTATGCTTGTTAAGGGTAACTGATAGTTGGGCTAAAATTTAAGCTGAGATTTGCTTGCTTATCAATGGCATGAGCTTAGGCATGGCTAAAGTCACAACTTGTTCTAACTAGGAACTAGGGCCAACCACATTCTGTTCTTACTGGGGTCGAGAAGAAGGGATTGGAGATCTTTTATTCTTCTCTCTCTGAAATGACTCGTCTTGTGTTTACCATTTCTGTAGTTATAGACTATAGATCCCATAGACGGTGCCAAAATGATGATGGCATGATATGCTTGGTGATGAACTAGACTTTGATTCAATGTAATAGACTAAAAGAGAGGTAAAAAATGGGTATTTATATGAAGTTAGGTTAAGTCTTACAACTATCAGCACATGCTAGGCTATCCAAGGTGCTCTCAGCTAAGATACTAAGATGCTCAAGTTAGTACTTAATGTCTCAGATAATAGAGTGGCAGAGTGAAGGCTTAAGTAATAAAGAGCACACTTTATGAAATAGTGGCAATGGGATATTTATAGCCTCTCTTGAGAAGTTAATATGTCAATGATGTCCCTACTTATACAAAGACAACCTTTATCTTTAGTTGAGGACCTTTAAGTCTTCTCTCTTCTATGTAGTATTCCAAGTGGCACCTTCTCCTATTTTTCAAGTCATGGCAGTACAATAGAGGGGCGTACTACTCTGGTTTTGTAGCCTAGTAGTACATAAAGTAGCATGCATTATTAATGTAGAGGCATGCTACTTGTTAGAGCATTTAACATGGTAGAGAGATGGTTGTGTTGCATTCAATGTAATTGTGACTAGCGACGCAAGATTGCTCCACGCTGCTCTGATTAGCCTCTTATGGTGGAGATGTTTTCTCATTTGTTAGTCATATGTGCATACTCTAGTCGAGATGATGGAACTGTATTGCATTCTAATACCTCTCTGGTTGAGGGCTAAGTGGTCATTCTCATGCTAATCGATCATATTCTAGTCGTTAGGTATGGTGTCGATACTTGTGCTAGCAAGATGGTTTGATGATGACTTGGGCCTGGTCGATTGTTGTTAGACTGGACCTGATAGCAAATTATGTTATTTTATATCATGTTGTCTACCTAGTCAACTGTTAGTAGGCTAGGCTTGTTGAACTATCTCACATCAAGTATGTACAAATGGTACTCTATGATATGATCTTTTAGGTGTTGTGATAAGCGGCCATCTTTTGAGTTCAGTTAAATTTTGGTTTTATTTTGATTATCTCTTGAATTATGATTTAAGTTTGAACTAGTGGCACCTTAAATTAGAGATCACCCTCATCAGGGAGTCACATATACATTTTTTTTTCGGCTAAACCCTATAAAGTTTTTTCAAATAAACAAAATTAATTGCCTTCATCTAATTACAATCAATGAACCTAAGAATTCATTTCAAATTTTACAAAATTAAAAGGGTATAGACTTAATCAACTAATTTTAATTTTGTTATCTTTAACTAAAAATAAATTAAAATTAATCCAATAAATTTAGATTTTTTGATTCATTGCTCAATACAAAAAGCTAAATTTTAGAAAACTAACCAATGCTAATTAAAGTTAATTACTTTAAACTAATTTTAGATGGTCTTTTCTTTTGAAATTGAATTATGTAAATTAATTATTATTAAGATTTTAAAATACACCCAGGTGTGTGTATTTATTTATACTATTATATATAGCACAATGTTGTACTTTTCTAATTGTGCAATTCTAATTCTAATTGTGCAATTTTGAGCCAAGTGTTCAATTCTTAGAATTTTGAGTGTTTAGTTTCAATTAAAAAAAAATTCATTAGTTGTTGATTATTATCTCAAATCAATATGATTGTATCTTATCTTTAATTTTCTTTAATTCAAAATAAAAATATATTTGATAATATTTTATAGTTTATATTTGATAGAGGATTTGATATTATATATTTAATATTATATATTGATGAGATAATATTAAAGATATTTAGGTATATTAAAACTCTTCTACTTCATATACCTAAACCAAATTTAATTAAAGAATGAAACCTGTTGATATGGAATAACCCAATAGGCCTAATAGGCCTAACATCAAACGAGATAGCCTACGAGACCCAACGATAAATCTGTTTGATCAATCGGTATCGACCTCACTTGGTAGGGTCTGCGGTCGACCCGTATCGACCTCAGGACTGCTCTAGAAGTTCAAGCATTCGAGTCTGGTCAACATGAATCAACCTCCAGCATTCACTCGGATCCCCACTGGGTATATTAATCCAACAGGTCGAGTCCCTCTGCTCTAATGACACATGGCAGCCAGTGCAACCGCTGCCAATAACTCCAACAACAACTCTGATAGTTCTGACAATCCTACCAACAACTTTGGTATGGACGTGTCCCTACTGGCACGATTTATCCAGAAAAATAGGAAATTTAGCCACCTGGCACAGTACCGTAATTTGGACATGGCATGACTCCCAACCCCCTAGCAATGGAAAAAACTAGTACACCTAATAGGGGTATTTGGGTGAAATCATGCTCGCAGAAAGTTATAAATACTACAGGCCCAACCATGCTCAACGTAATGCCACTTATACTATACACTTTATATTCTCTATATTCTACTCAATCTCTCTACCTCGACCCGAACTAACTTGAGCGTCACAGTGCCTTTGCCAGGGGCACCTTGGCTAGTTTAATGTGTGTTGTGGTTGCAGTTATCAAGCTTAGAATTATATATAACCCTCATTTCCTCTATATGCAGCTTTTTGGGTGGGCTTTTTTTCTTTGTCTTCTCTCCTAGGGCTAACCAACCTTTCTCTATAGGGAGTCCAATCAATTTTGCCCCCTTCAACCTGGGCTTCCACGGCTATGTATTTTTTGAGGTGACCTTGCCTGCTCAACCTCTTGATCCATCCTAGAGATTGAAGCACTCATCGGTGTCATGCCCCTTCGGTTTATGGAAATGGCAGTATTTCTTTAATTTCTTCATAGTTACAGTCTCCGTCAACTTTCTAGGCTTTTTGAGGAGGTTATCATGCTGGATAGCATATATGACCTTCTTTCTCGGGATATTCAACGGTGTGTAGTCATGGAAGTGTTTGATCAGAGATCGACCTCGCTCTCTTTGCTTCTAGTCGTCTTTCCCCTTTTTTTTCTTCTTGACCTCAGAGGATCCAAACTTGAGTTCGTTTATTTGCTTCTAGGTCATGTATCTTTCTACCAAGTCGAGCAGCTCCTCCATTGACACGGGCCATTCTCACACCAGAGCATTGGCACATTCTTTGTGCCTGAGCCCCAGAGACAACACGTCAATTAGGAATTCAATCCTGGGATTATCAATCTTCAGGATCTTCATATTACATCTGGTGAAGAAGTCTTGGAGGGATTTCCCCTCATTTTGTTTGATGATATGGAGGTGGGTATGGGGGAGTTTGGCCTTCCTCCTACTGGCAAACTGGTGCAAGAATTTATCGCACAGCTGGTCATATGAGTATATCATTGATGGTTCTAGCTTCACGAACCAGTCAAGCGCAATGCCTTGGAAGGTAGTCACTAGCATTTTGGCATGAATGAATTCATTATGACCATGCAGCTGCATCATGTGCTCAAACTGCATGAGATGCTCATTAAGGTTAGTGGAGCCATCATACCTTGGGAGGTCGGTGGGGACTTTGGCATCTATGGTGATGCGCTCGTCAATGATCTCCTACACAAATGGGGATCTTCTCTCTCAATGAGACCTTTGAGTAGCATCCAGGTTTGCTGCCCTGTCAGTATTTCTTCTCGAGATCTCATTAAAATGTCTATTCAGCTACTGGACCTAATGGGATACTTTCTCGTACTTGTCCCTATCCGCCTGGCAGGTGTTTCGATAAAAACCTGACTTGAGACACTCGACCTTGTCGTGCTGCAGGGCTCGACTGGGCCGATGTGCCAAATCTGCAGATTCTCCCCTCTCTTCGTAGTGGTCACGCCTTGAGCGTTCGATCCTATTGCACTGCGTGGCTTGATTAGGTCAGGCATGTTCCACTAAGTCCGCTACCTCCTCCTATGGTTCTAGAAGCCTCTTTTCTACCAATGGGTGTCTGGGACTAATTTCGTGCCTAGCGAGTAGCTGTCTGGCATCTCAATGGGAAGGACTATTCTCCGGAGGCCTGTTTTCAAGTGGGGGTGGCTGTGGGGTTGCACTAGTAGCGGGAGCGGGCACTGTGGTGTGCCTATTCAGGACGGCAGATAATTGGGCTGATATCTGAGTGGAGATCTACTCACTAATCAGTTGTATCAATTTGGGCATGGTAACGTCACTAGCTGTTCCTGGGGGATGCTAGTGCCTAGAGCGTTTATATCTTGCTGGGGGTTAGGAAGAGGCAGAGAAATGGACCTCCAGTTCTCTTCCCTTCTAGATGCTACTCTGCGTGTGTTCACTATTTTCTTGTTGCAATCTCAAAATTTTCCACAGACGGTGCCAAATTATATTGCAGAAAGCTGTGTGTAGAGAAAATGAGGGTTGTATATAATTATGGGCTTAAGATCTGCAACCGCAACACACATTAAACTAGCCAAGGTGCCCTCGACGAAGGCACTCTGACGCTCAAGTTAGTTTGGGTCGATGTAGAGAGATCGAGCAGAATATAGAGAAAGTAAAGTGTATAGTGTAAGTGGCATTACCTTGAGCGTGGTTGGGACTGTAGTATTTATAGCTTTCTGTGGGCGTGATTTTACCTAAGTACCCTTATCAGGTGTACTAGCTTGTTCCCTTGCCAGGGGATTGGGAGTCATTCCATGTCCAGATCACAATACTATACCAAGTGGCTAAATTTTCTATTTTCCTAGATAAATCGTGCCAGTAGGGGCACGTCTCTGCCAAAGTTGTTGGCAAGGTTGTCAAAACTATCAGTGTTGTTGGCAGCAGTTGTAGCGGCTGCCACGTGTCAATAGAGTAGAGGGACTCGACCTGTCGAATTAATATACCCGGCGGGGATCCGAGTGAATGCCAGAGGTTGATTCATGTTGACCAAACTCGAATGCTCAAACTTTTGGAGTAGTCCCAAGGATGAT
>JACGDI010003579.1:1420888-1438380 GCA_014898725.1 Jacaranda copaia | reverse complement strand
ATGGGCACACCAATTGTTTGCCAAGCTATCACGCTTTAGAAGTATTTGTTTGATTGGTATAAGGAGATTTCGATATGCAGGTTTGTTCTGATTTGTTGGACTGCATATTCTATTCGGGTTTGTTCTGTTCTGATTATACTTTGATTCGTTTTGTTTACTCTTGGAGCAATAGGGACAATGTAGCTTTTTAGTTTACAACGGGCTGTTGTATGTGCCGGAAGAGCTGTCAGTATTTTCTCCTAACTGTGATCGGTTGAGATGCTCTATACCTCTAAAGTAGAATCGATTGAGACGATCCCTGGCCGTTCGAGCCAAAAATTATAACCCCGAGTTAGTACCTATTAGAAGTTTTACATGTTCTTGATACGTTTCTATTTTGAATATAAATTGATGATTTGTAAGGTAGATTTCCCCCCGACAAATCCTCGTTATTTTTTATTAAGAATATCCCTCAATAAGTCCTTTGGACTTACCCACCATATTATTCGTGTTTCTTAAATAGGATAAAGTGGTGAATGTGGATCTTTTGCTTGGGCTGAAGAAGAGATACAATTTGTAATTGAATAGGTGCTTATGTGTAAGTTTAAGATCTCTCAAATGCTAAACTTCGAATAGAGATGTTATGATATGTCAAAACTATTATTTAGAATCTGAGACACGTATAAAATTTTGTTGGGTATTCATGGGTTGAACTATGGTCTGTATACTATGTTTTGCTGTGATCGATATGTTGAAATTTTGTCACTGCTTTTGATTAATTAAGTTTCAAAAGTTCGTTATGGGCCTATTAAGTGTATTATGAATTGTATTTTAAGTTTGAACTAGAGTGGTGCCTCAACTTAGGTGCTATCCCAAGAGGGGGCACTACAACAATATGGGTGAAAAATCATAATCATAATCTAATTTATTTTTCTTTCTTTTTTTTTGTGGTTTGAATTTTTTCAGATATTTTGAATTTTCTAAGAAAAAATATTTTAAGCTTTTATATTTTTAACAACAAATACAATTTTCTTTCTGGATTTACACTAATTAATCTATGGGTTTATATTTGTATTCTTGTATATCTATCATAGAGTTTAGGGATTTTATAAATTATAAAAAATATTTAGGGTTTTCATCCTTAAAAAAGAAGGGGTCCTTTTTTTCATGCATTTCACAAAAATTATTTCATAGGTTGAGTATTATGTTTTGGTATATATATGTGTTATAGGATTTTGGAATTGTAGAAATTAGGTCATTTATGATGGTACATGTTGGAAACATTTTGTAAAAATAAAGTTGGTGAAAAAGAATAAAACCTCTCTCTTGGTAAAAAGTTGAAGACAACAAAATGACTGTATCCCATTACAGTCCAGCAAGTAAATAGTATTGAGGTACCCAATCTTTTGGTTATAATGGTAAAAATCCAAAATACTTATTGTTAAAAAATTCAAAATACTAGAAAAAATTCAAACCACAAACAAAAAAATTGGATTATGATTATGATTTTTCACCCATGCTACAATGAAAGATAATTTTTTTTTTATAAAATTTGGTTTGAGAATGCATGAATGAAGAAAAGAAAGTGGGCTTTGTTTTTTCTAGATCATGTTCATGAGGTGAATGCCTTTTTTTTCGTTTTTTTTTTGGATAAACTAATTTTTTTCAAGTAAATAAACTATCAAATGCACAATCTTTGGGTTAAGTGGTCAAAGGGTATTTTGAAAATATTGAGTAAAATATGCACATCTAAAATAATTAAACTGTATCTAATTCCATATAATTTTAATGAGGGTTCAAAATCCTGCAAATATTTTATTTTTTAAATTATTTTTTGGTTAATTTTCCATATCCTTGTACTATGATAGTTCCTATTGCACCAAAACAAATATTCAACTTAGTTCCAACTCAGCGTTCGCCAGTATACATTACAAATAAATAACTAACGACGAGCTTAACTCTGGTTTTAATTATTGGCGCTTTAAGGTCTTTCAACTAGAGACGTAAGAGGTGTCACGTGGTTGTAGTTATGTTTGTGGGGGGAAAAATGAGTATTTTAAAAGATTAAAGTACCCAAAATTCAGGTATTATTCATGATGAGGAAATATGAAAAGATGTATATGATTGTTAAGGCATAAATCATAATGCATACTCTGTACGTTGTAGCAGTACAATAATATATGCAACATTAATTTGAAGATATAGTATATAACATATTATAATTTTGCTTCATACACTTAATAGTAATATATCGTATTATTTTTGTTTTAGTAGATACTATTTAGCATTGCTATTAGTTGTTCAAAATTATATTTTTGAGAAAATAATACTATGTTATCAATTAAATATAGAGAATTATAATATTTTATTTATAAAAGCACAGCATATTAGTTGTGCGTTTCTAAGTTCTTTTACTTAATTTAATTTAGTGAATATGTCAATAACCGCACTAGATTCATGGTAGTTTTTTTCATGTTCTTTCCCCTAGCGGCTCCAGAAGTAGTGTTGAAAAAGTTAATTGTATTATATCGTTACTTTAATTTAGAATACTTTTGCAGAAATGAATAAATCAATTTTTAAAAAATAAAATTTTATTTTGAAAAACAAAAATAATAATAATAATAACTAGAACCAGAGCAATAAATTGCAAACCGTCGATTGCAGCCGTGATTAATTCCAAAAACAATAGCCAATTGAAACCATTAACCTCATCCTACACAGCGGATGTAAGTAGTAACTCATTTAGGTGCATTCGTAAACCGCATTATGTTTGAGAAAGAGCAAATATTATGTCCCCATGCTTTGATTAAAAGAAATGAAACAAGCCATGCGGCATACATTTACTGATATCAACCTTCTGCCTTCAATTGCGATGGTAAAATTCGTAAGTTTAAATACTTTTATGCCACAGAGATATCCGTCCAGAATGATTAGAAACTTTGGCTGCCTCGCTCAAGACTCAATTGCTGTAGCCTGTACTTATACCTACCACAGCTAATTACTTGGACATTTTTTCACAACCCAAATATTTTAACGAAGCGCTCCCTTCCTATGGCCCCCATCCCTCAAACCCAGTGCTGCTAATGGGGTAGCTACCTCATCACTTGGATTACTACTGGTACAATTATAACTAGTTGTACCCTCAGCCGGCCATGTCATAGGAAGCCTCAACCCCCTGCATCAATCAAGTAACCAAGCTTCACACTTCATTTATTTTGCAGTATTTTTCATTTTTCCCAACAAGCTATATAGAGAGGAAACAGTTGATATATTATAGGAGAGAATCCTTGATCTTACCCTTGTATGCGCTTGCATAGGCAGCGGCTCATTTTATTCACTGTGTAGTTCCCAAAGACAGTATTGAATTTCCTCGCCATTTGTGGGATCTCGGATGGTGGCAAGATGTCCAAAACTTTAACAACTTGGCTGTCCATCGAATTTTCCCTATGAATGTCAATAGTCCAAATCAGTCTCAGTGACCGGCCCTTTACACCGTAACACTCCAACAGTTGAGAAGACAACGACGACGACAAGGCTCCAGCGGTTACTCCATCTTTATGTTGCCGCCTCCACCCATTTGAAAGCTTCACCAGTAGAGAAACCACTTCTTTCTGGATTCCCAAGTCTTTATATCTGCCCATGGACTCTCGGAATTTGGCACTGAAGCAAACCTGTATATGGAGAACTTGCAGTTGACAGACTAAAATAGCATGACTTGTTATATATACAACTATCCAAAGCACTACTTGCTGCTCTTTTTATATATATACATACCTTCCACTTGGCCACTTTGAACAGGGTAGAGTCCGTACTAAACAAGGAATTCAGCTGGCCAACCTCAACTAAGCCATTACTAACTGCTAATGACAGCTCCCTATCCTCGTAGGCATTATAAAAACAGCCCCGATTTTGGGCATCCATCACTAGTTTTTGCCAAACAGAACCACTGTTTAACAGAGTTGCCCCATTGCCTATTATCCAAAGACAGTGCCTATAGCAAAAATGTAACGTGACCATATTCTGATATAAGGAAATACTATAAAATTAAGATATGCATTATTTATTTCCAATGAAGATAACTAAGTACCTTGCCCGGGTCAAAGCTACATTAGCCCTTTGGCTATTGTCAAGAAAACCAACAGAGCCATTACCATTACACCGAACTGTGGAGATTATTATTACGTCTTCTTCACCACCTTGAAAACCATCAACAGACTGGATGTTTACTGAAAATATATCATTTGCATCTTTGCTATAAGTCTTTCCAAGTGATTCCTGAATTGCAAAGACCTGAGCTTTGTATGGTGATATGCAACCAACGCGGACCTTTTCCTTGGACCTAATGCATTCTGCGGGAAGCCGAAAAAAATGTAAATACAATCAGAAGGCTAAAAATATTGATAATTCCTGTGGAAGCTTATCAAGAATTATTTGGAGATAGATAGGTGGTAAGAATGTACCATTATAGAGTTTCGACACTATCTTAGCAATCACAGAGACTTCCACAATGTTTTTCCGACTATGCCTATCATCAAACTCCTCTTTCCCATTGCTTATATTGATGAAAGAATAGGATCCGAAAATTTTTTCTTTGAGAAAGCACCTCTCATAAGCTCTTTCTGTGACTTTTGGGCCATCCCTAATTTGTTCTGCATAGAACTCCTTATTTGGAAATGAACTTATGCACGGATGCATTCTGTACTGAACGTTGAGAAGGTGCTTGCTGTGTCCTAATTTCACAAGCCTCTCAAATAAACTCCTGCCAAAGCCAGCTTTCTCACAGTTCTGTCAATAGTAAAACAAAATGTTTGTGACCGAAGTGAAGCATTGTCGAATATATATCAGCAACAAACAAAAATAAACCTAAAGTTGATTCATTCTTTCTTTCTTTTTTTTAAAACCTTGCTTACAACCATTGCAGGGAGTTGTTTCTCATCACCAACAATTATAGCATGGCGCAGTCCATGAAGCTGCAATGGAATACACGATTCACATTCTTTAAGCTGTGCTGCTTCATCAATTATGACCATTTCTAATGGTGTCATTCCTTCTGTGTTCAGTTTTGCTGAGCTTGAAACAGTGCAAAAAGTTAAGCATGCATTTTTCAGACAAAAGTTCCTGATCTGATGATATTCAGTAAGTACTGGGACTGAGAAAGTTCCACTGAGGAATTTCAGTACTTCAAGGCACTCTAATCTTGTCCTATATATATTATTTTGGTAATTTGTCCGGCCTGTTACATCCTTTCCAGTTGAAGCTCCCTTTAACCAGTACCCATCATTGGTGATATCAACAGTATGCAGTAAAGTTTCCAGTACTTGGAGCATATCTAGGACTCTAATCATGTTCTTTAGTACTTCCCGAGGCAGCACCTTGGTAGGCAAATGGGTGTACAACCCTGTTATACAAAGGATAAGTTGCTCTCCAATAGCAAAGAATTTCTTTGTAAAGAATTCCTCCAATGTCCACAAAATGATCTCTTTGTCGCTTGCATCGGGATGCTCATTCTTATTTGAGTCCTTCTTTTCCCCATCACTCTTGGATTTGCTTTTCTGCTTCCTCTTTTCTTTTATATTTTGAATAATGTACTTCTTCCAGAAATTATTTTTCAATGTTTCTTTGAGATTTTCATCCTTACTTGTAACCTCCTTGCCTTTCAAGCCACTGAATAGTCTCTCCTGCCCAGAGAATTCATTTTCTATCTCAGTTTCTTCATCTTCATCCTCCTCATTACTATCAGTATCATCTTCATTTTTCTCTTTATGTTGTTCCAAGTATAGTAAATACCGGCCTTCAGGATCTTCAAGTAGGCTTATCATCTCATTTAGACTACCTTCCCAGCCAGATAGTGGGGCAAAACAATGAGCTAGCATGGGAACACGATGATCTAGAAATACATCATGAAGGTCTTCATGCTCATCAATCTTCATTCTCTCTCCATTTCCGAACAAAACTATATCCCCCAATCCGTAAGTCCCATGCTGTAATGTGCCACTTAGACAACTCATAAAGCGCTTTGCGATGCCTATAACAGCGACATTAGTTGGGGCACATGTCAGTGTCCTGCAATTCATTCTTAGTAGGGTGAATACTAATGAAGCAATTGTATTTGTTTTTCCAGTTCCAGGAGGACCCCATATCAGCTTCACACTATTTTGATGAAGACATTCTCTTAATGCAATGCAATTCAAAACAGCAACTTTCTGGGAATCATCAAGCTTCAGCGAGTTCATATCTATGATGCTCTCGATTTTTTCGGAGGAGCAAAGACTACAATTATCTTGAATCTGCACATTAATATACGCAAGGGGAAGTAGGAATTTCACAGTTCATATACTAGAGAGTCCAGATTATGAAAGAAAAAGTATCTTAAGTAAATTATTCTTACAGATGAATTAGTTCCAAGAAGAGAGTTGATGATGTTGGTATTTGCTCCTTCTCCATGCAAGGCATTCCATATCCGTTTATTTGTTGTCAAGTTGTTGAGATACACAGCAAAGAGTGTATTCCCCCTTTTACCTGCTTCCTTGTTTGCTTTTTCAAAAATGATACGTTTGGAAGAAAGGACAAAAATCTTATTAGGTTCGTTTCCGTCCGTGCAATGGACTAGAGCAACAAGAAATGATCTTTTAGGCGTGCTCAGATCAGCAATACACTTTGGTCTCACATCAGTTAATGCAATTAAATCTCCAGACTGAGGTTCATATGGCTTGTTGGCTAATTTCTTCAACGTTATCAAGTACCGTAAGTTGTCAGGAAGCTTGAATGTTTTAGTTGTTTTGACATCAAATATTTCACAAGCAGGTGCAGACTGTAAAGTCCTCATATTGGAGCACAGATCAGCACGTGTTTCTTCCATAAGTGGGTCGATAAATGACTTCAAGTAATGCTCTGCTGATGAGAAAGTGTCTGGAATTCGTTTAATCTGCCAAGAACATAAAACAACACTGTTAATCAAGCAATGATATTTCTACATAAAAACTATCTCAAATGACAAAGATAAAAGTTGTAATATATATGTTGCAAATCCTAAGAGTGCGAGAATTATATTCATCAAACCTTATCCTTGTAAAGGTCTTTGTTCATGATATCATCAATGGACCAAGAGAAAACCAAATCAATGAATCCCGGCGCTTTATTTTCTTTTTTATTCGTCTTCATCATCATCAGAGAGCCCATCATCTCCCCTTTATCTCTTTTATATTTTTTCCTGAACAATCAACAGCATATATAAGTATATATTACAACCCAACATTTATTTCAAAATTCTTTACTTCCACATTTATTATTATTATTATTATTGTTATTATTATTACCTTCTAGTTTATTGGGGGAGTGGGGGTGAGGAAGCCAAACCAACTTTAGACCAATTATTGGATCCCAAAAAACCAAAAAAAAAAAAAAAAAAAAAAAGGGAAAATAGGAGCCTATACCTATTGGATCAAGTAAAGTAGCCAAAACCAACTTTAGACATTTTTGGATCAAATATCAACTTTATTTGCTGGAAAGAAAAAAAAGTTGGGTTACCTGCAAATAAAGGAGCCAAAACCAACTTTAGACAACTATTGGATCGAAAATTTCAAATAAAAAAAATCCACTTATTTGATCAAAAGACTTTGCTCCCAAGAAATCTTGGAGAAAAGCTTTCAAAAAGTGCAAATTTACTACAACTACTTGCAAGAACAAAACGAGCCCTCACTACAAAAAAAAAAAAATGTTTTTTTACTACAGTTAAATATGTATAGTAAGTAATAATTAAGTGTAGTAAAAAATTATTAATTATACTTGTACTATACTTTTTTAGCCATAGCCATTGCAAGCGAGGCAAAAAATTTGGCTACACTTTTTCAACGTAGCAATTATCTTTAGCCACGAAATTATCTTTAATTACTACAAATTTATTATATGGTAAAAAAGTTATCAAATACACTGCTATCTTTCACCATAGTTAAAATAGTGTAGTATACAGTAATTAATCACCATACTTCGAAAAATATAATAAATATTTAAATAATTTCTAACCACTATTAAATGTAGTAAAAATAAAATTATGGGTAAATGGCACTTTACCCTCCCAAATTTAATTATTTTGGCACATTTACCTCCAAAATTAACTTAAAGTCACTTCACCCACTCAACTTAGAGTTATTGGAATGCTTTACCCCCCAAATACAATTTTTGGTAGATTATGTGGTTGTAAAAAAAGATTAATCTTGTCATTTCACTTTTTCTCACCTTCCTCAGCATGTTTGTGTGATACTTTACGTAATGCGTTATGTATATATTCCCTTAAAGGAATAACAAAGTTAATAATTTTGATTCTTTAAAAGTTGATTGGATAATCTTATTATTATTACAATGAAGCATGAGCTTTACTATTTTCTGAAAACGTCTTTTATAAAGTAAGAAAACTTTATTTTAAAATAATAATAAGGTTAGTAATTTTGCTTCTTTAATATGGTTGGCTAAGCAATCTTATCAGATGACACAATGAATTAATCATTAAAAAATATCATTTACAGCACAATTGCTATCTCTGCCACGTGAATAAAAAACTGAACATACTTTTAACTAAAATATATGTACTAAAACACATTCTATTATATTTCAATTAATAATTAATTCCCTAAACAATAGGAGATAGGAAATGAGCTAATTGAAGATAAGAAAATAATAAGAACCCCAATATCCTATTGTTCTTGGTAGATAGGTTTTTTTTTTCCTATTGAGCTGAAAAATATAAAAATGACAAGAGTAGTTGGGTTTCTTTTTTTTTCCTAAACGGAAAAAGATAGAAAAAAAGTGAAAATAACAATAATAGTCTTTTCTCCAACCATATAATTTACTAAAAATTGTAATTTGGGGGGCCAAAGTGTTCTAATAACTATAAGTTGATGGGGTGAAGTGGTTTTAAATTAATTTTGGGGGGTAATGTGCCAAAAAATTAAATTTAGGGGAGTGAAGTGTCTTTTACCCTAAAGTTATTTTAGGGGCTCTTGAGAAATTTTACTAATAAACAACTTTTTTTTTTACTTATAAACATGCACCATGAGTTCATTGAGACTTAAACTCTTGACCTTATACTTATGTATTTGAGGATGATGCCATTGGGCCATTGGCCACTTTGTTGTTAATTAGCTAGTTTAAATACATTTGATTAATTGATCAATTTTTTTATAGTAAAAATTATTGGAGGCAAATTTTTATTTTACTTCCAAACTTGGGTTTTCCTACTATTTTAAGCGACTTTTCTAACTAGCTAAATTAAGTGTCTTATTGATTAATTAAGTATTTTTTAATAATAGTTGTAGTAAAATTTTTATTTTACCTTTAGTTGTATTAATTAAAACTATGAGTAATTAAGAATTTTTTGGGGCATTCTATATGTTAATTTAGATTCAATTAATTTAAAAAAAATAATTTTTTCATAACAAAAATTGAAAATAATTTTTTTTACCTTAAATATTATTGATTAAACATAGCTTTTAATATATTTTACATTCCTTTTTGTGGTGAAAAATTTGTATTTAAGATCTTAATCTTTGCTATCAAACTTTTATCACTTCTGTTATTTTTACCTCACTAATGAAAAAGCATGGTAAATTATCATCTTTTTACCACAGTTTATGTAAAATTGTAGGAACTGTAATATATTTGTAGACATATTAATTTTGTCCAATTGGATAGTGACATGTATAAATAATATGCTAGTTATTAATTCAAAATATTTTATATATCTTGAATTTATTAAATTTAATTCCAAAAGAGAAATAGTTAATTTAAATTAATACTCTAGTATTTATTTTATGCTCAAAATCAAATATTGATAAGTGTCAAAGATGAAGTGTCTACATCTATATACCAATTAAATCAAAGATATTTGATATTATCACTTGATATCTGATACTATCTCTTGATATCTGATATTATTTTATCAAAAAGATAATTATCAAAGAAGTTCAAGTCAATCTGAAAGTCTCTCATCAAGCATCTATATAAAGAGGGTGATCAAAGCTCACTTAACACACAACACAAATTCCAACAGATGAGAGAAACTTTGAAGGAGTGCAACAATTCTCTCAAGTAAATTCAAGGAGATTCACAGTGTTCCAAGCGTTCTTCGCGAAACTTATATATTTTTGGCATTTGATTTGAAATTAAGATGTGAAGCCCTTGAATTGACATCATTTTTATTCAACGAGATCCACGACATTCAAGGTACTCTTTGCAGAACTTATATATTTCTGGCATTTGAATTGAGATTAAGTGCAAAACCTCAAATCGGCATTAATTTTATTCCGCAACATTCAGAATGTTCTTCGTAGAATTCATATATTTCTGGCGTTTGATTTGAAATTAAGGTGCAAAGCCCTCGAATTGGCATTATTTTTATTCAAATCAAATTTAAGGCGATCCATGTTGTTTAAGGCATTTTTTATAGAGCTCATTAAATTCAATACTATATTTGGAAGGGAAGAATCAAAGGATTAAATTAGAGATTAAATCCATAGTTGATTGATTAATTTTAATTTTATTTTATTTGTATGATTTTTCTTGTTTTGTAATTTTAATTTTTACAGACAAGAAACTGGTTGTTACAATTTTTGACATACCCAATGGAACAATCTCTACTTCTCATCTCTTTCTTTTATCAAGACTATAGTATTGTGGCCGCCAACAAGATTGCAACACTAAAAATTACTACCTCAAATTCCTTAAGTACTTGAGAAAAGAGTGTTCACATCATCACAAGAAGTATGTCTAAGAAGTTACAATCATCTTCAAAGGTGGTTCCTTCCCTTGCTGTGGAAAAGGTGTTGCAGCATTTTATTGATATGAATAAAGATGGTGGAAACTCAAAGGAAGAATCTGTATCATTCATTCCCCACTCAACATCAAATTCCTTGAGCATCAGTAATAGTGACAAGTGCTACAACCTTGGAGGAACAAATTGCAAATTTGACAAGGGCCATTGAAGGACTCATGAAGTATATCCCAGAGCGAGACTTTCAAATCTCCAAATTGATGAATAAAATAGACAATCTTGTTGCTAGCTACATGGTGGAGAAGCACATTGAGGTTCAAGATGAAGGTGAAACATCCACAAGGAGACAACCAACTAAAAATGAAAAGATTACACCAAAAGAACTAAAAGTTTCCACTGGACTATCCCATCTACCTACTAAAGGAGTTTATGGTGGAGATTATCAAAGACAAGTTTGATGGAAGTTCTAAGTCATCTACAACTTATCCCAACCTATATACTCAAAGGATTAACACTTAAAGATGCCAATTGGTTACCAGCCCCCAAAGTTTCAATAATTTGGTGGCAAGGGCAACCCAAACTAACACGTGGCTTATTTTATTGAAACTTGTAACAATGCTGGGACATATAGAGATCATCTAGTCAAGCAGTTCATTCGATCATTAAAGGACAATGCTTTTGATTAGTATATTGACTTGGAGGCAAGCTCCATCAATAGTTAGGGGCAAACGGAACAAGAGTTTCTCAATCATTTCTATATCACTTGAAGGATAAGTAGTATGATTGAACTTACCAACTCTCACCAGTGGAAAGAAGAACCAATCATTGACTACATCAATTACTAAAGAAAGTTAAGTCTTATCTACAAAGAGCATTTATCGGAGACTTCAACCATTGAGATATGCATCCAAGGAATGCATTGGAATCTTTGCTACATACTTCAAGGAATTAAACCAAAAACTTTGCAGATTTGGCAAATCATGCATATAATATTGAAATGAGCTTAAATGTTGATGAACAAGAAGACTTAAGCAATGCTACTGATGATGAAGATGTGGGGGGCAATTAATTTTTATCTTCAAATCACAAATGCTCCTTAATAAGAGCCTAAACTATTTATAATACTCTCAGATAAGAGTATAAACTATCTAAAATTCTCAAGTCCCCAAGTATCTGAATTCGAATTTCTGAGTTTCTAAGTCTTCAAATCAATGGATCAAGTCTTCAAGTCTCCAAATTAATTTAAATCAATACTCTAGTATTTATTTTATGCTCAAATTAAATATTGATAAGTGTCAAAGATGAAGTGTCTATGTCTATGGACCAATTAAACAAAAAATATTTGATATTATCTCTTGATGTCTAATATTATGTCTTGATATTTGATATTATCTTATTAAAAAGATAAATATCAAAGAAGTTCAAATCAATTTGAAAGTCTCCCATCAAGCATCTATATAATGAGGGTGACCAAAGCTCATTCAACACACAACACAAATTCTAGCAAACAAGAGAAACTTTGAAGTTGTTCAGCAATTCACTCAAGCGAAATCAAGGAGATGCACGATGTTCAAGACATTCTTCGCGGAACACATGTATTTTTGGCTTTTGAATCGAGATTAAGGTGCGAAGCCGTCGAATTAGCGTTATTTTTATTCAAAGAGATCCATGATATTCAAGGCATTTTTTGCAGAACTCATATGTTTCTAGCGTTTGATTCAAAATTAAAGTGCGAGGCATCAAATCGGTATTACTGTTATTCAAGAAGATCCATGACGTTCAAAGCATTCTTTGTGGAACTTATATATTTCTGGTATTTGATTTGAGAATAAGGTGCAAAGCCCTCAAATTTATGTTATTTTTATTCAAATCAAATTTAAGGAGATCCACGGTGTTTAAGGCATTTTTAGCATAGCTCATTAAATTCAAAATTATATTTGAAAGGGATGAATCAGATGATTAGATTAGAAATTGAATCCATAGTTGATTGATTGATTTTAATTTCATTTTATTTGTACAATTTTTCTTATTTTGTAATTTTAATCTTTACAGGCAAGAAATTTTTTGTTACAATGTTATTCACCACACATAAAAATTGTAGTAAATAAATGTATCTTTTACGATGATAAAGATGAAGTGTAGTATTTAATATGAGTTTTACTACATGATTAAAATTTTATACCACAATAAAAAAATAATAATAAATAATTATTTTTTACTATATTATTTTTATTGAAGTAAAAATTATTATAGCAAAAAATATATTTTCTTGTATTGCCTCTTCACTCTTCGCTTCACCAAACAGACTCACCTTTAATGTCCAGCGCATGGTAGAGCTGAAAGTGGAGGAAAAGAAATATATCGGATCCGTTCTTGGGAGATAATATCAAGGAAAATCAAAAGCCCGGTGTTCGTTTCGCGTGCATGCGGACTCTTCATTTGCTCCATGCATTCACTTGGCAACCACTAATTGATCCATTTCTTTTAGTCTTTACATTTCCTTCTATTGTTCTTATATTAGTTTGGACTGTTCCCCTGCTCCATGCATTCATGGAAACTGCATAGACGACTTGGCTAGTACGGAAGTTGAATCAACGTTTTCCCCTTCTGCATGATTGCAACCCTCTCCACCATCAATTTTGTCAATGTTGCACCCCTCCTCTAACTTGAGCAGACTCCATCAACTTCTCAAATGAATAGTCAATTGCTAGTGGAGATGCCTCTTCTATTTGTATGAATAAATTTATCTATTTTATATTCTATAGAGACCTATCATCACATACTATCATATTTTTCCTAATACCAATATGCACCAAATCACACCTACAAATAAAAAGAAAATTTCCAAAAAACGCTACATTCCTTAGCATACACTTTATATCACCAATCAATTTTTAATAAGTGTATACTTCAGGATCTACATTTTCAATCTTGTAAGTAAAATCTAGCATATGCATAACAAGGTCAACAGTTCCAAAACTCATATCTCTAACCAAAAATTGTAAAACACAAATTACTAAAATCAATAAAACATTACATTTACCCCATTTTACTTCTATGATATTTAAATATAATGACATCTGATTCCCCATAACAAACAAAACAATCCCAGATTCTGTCACAACAAAAATCAGTTTAATAACATCAATTTTACCATACCATTCATCAATAAACTGAAAGCTATCAAAATGTTTGGACTAAATCATGTCTAAAATACCGATCTAAGATCATTTTTGGTGGAAAAATAGAAAACCCACAAAAAATAGAAAAAAAAATCCATACATTACTATAAAAAAATAGAAAAAAATTAGTAATTTTCAACAAATTTGAAAGAAATATATAACATAATAACAAAATCTTACAAAAATAAAAGGTTTTGAAGAAAAAATCATTCCTTTCTCAAAGTTACAAACCCTAGTTTTCTGAAACTTCTCTCCTGAAAGCAAACTCTTATAGCTACTAATCAACATCTAGAATGGAGAGGATAATGATGGGTTTGAGAAGAAGATGGGTTTTGGGAATGTAGGCCGATGATTTTTCTAGGATTTTGAGGTATGTTTCTTTCTTTCAGTGAAAATGAGAAAAATGAGGAAGACAATCACCTTCCTCTCTTCTTTATTGCCAAGTCAAGGGCATTTTTGTAATTCTTACAAGTAAGGGACATTTTTCTCTTTGGCAAATTTACATATTTTTTTTTTTTCAAACAAGGGAGAAATAGACATTTAACCCAAACTGTCCAACTTAACAGCCATCTGTTTGCTCTAGGGGGATTTTTGTAATTTCCTCAAACCTTTAGACCTCATTGTAATTCGGCCAAACCTCAGACGAATCTGGTAATTAACCCTTATAAATTTGAAATACATGTTCTTGCTAGAAGTTGAACACAACGTTCTTTTATACCATCAATTTCATCAATGATTGAATTAACAAAACTTTGAGTAATATCATTCTTAATCTATACTATTAATAAAGAGCCTAACCCCTTTTTGGTATGTTTTCAAGTGTCCTTCCCAAAATATCCTCATTTTCTTTTAAATTCCCATGTCTATATAAAATAACTACCATCCTACTACATAATAATTCCATAAAGGCTATAAATAATTTTACATATTTCTATTTTTCTCAATTTCTTCCAATAGATATGATTTCTCCCACTTAAATTATCTTTTAATTTTTATTTATATATTTTTTTAAAGATGCATGAATGAGTTTGGCTTGTGTTAATTTTGGTTGACTTTTTTCTCTATTATAACAATTATTTTCAAGCCATTTAAATAATGTTACTTTTTATTTTTATTGAATGCACACGCATTGAGTGTGCATTGGGTGCTCATATAAATAATTAAGCAATTGGTTAAAAAGTTATTTTGTATTTTATTTTTAAACCTCTTTTTCATGAAATTTATAGCAAAAAATTTTCTCTCACTTGTAGCCATTGAAAGACAACGAAAATTCAAAAAATAAATAAATAAATAAAATATCCACTTACTTTTATCTCTTTGCCTTAATCTCATTGAAGTCCAAAGGATGAATTTTAGTTGTTCAAAAGTCCTTTAAGGTTCCTTTTGACTAAACTCCTATAGTGTTTTTCCGCATACATAAAATTAAAGTACCCTATCGGGCCTAACCTAATTGTCCTCCTTTGATTATTTGATTGTGAATATGAACTTAAAAATTTATTTTGAGTTTTATAAAATTAAAATAGGTATAATTAAATTAATTTTTTTAATTTTTATCATTATCAAAGATATATTAGTTTAATCCAATAAATCTAAATAATTAATTTTTTTATTTAACTCCCAATAAAGAAGTTAATTTTTTTTAAAATTAAAGAATGCTAATTAAAATTTAATTATTTTTATTAATAATAAATGATTTATTCTTTTAAAATTTAAATTTAAATTTAAATTAACTATTATTAAAAACTTTTAATATATATACGCACACATACATACACAATAAATAGGGGGGCAATGGCCTCTGCTCCCCTCCCCCGTAAAATCCGTTCATGGACGTGACAAAAGTAGTTGAGTGAATATTTTTAGAAAAGGGGACAATGAAGAAATTTAGTGTTTTAATTTTAGATTATTCTAGATCAATGCTTTTTATAGGATCCGATAGTCTAAAATATTTAGGCCACATTTCATATGAAATTTAAGTAGTAGTGGCTATTGTAATAGTAGATGATTATGTGAAATTAGATTATTTATTATTCTATTTGATAGAAGAGATTGTAATATAAATTAGGCACCACTGAAATTTTGAATAATCTGATATTAGGTGTTTGATTGGGTCTACTACATTTTAGATAACTATTTTACCCTTGAAAAAAAATACATATACATAGCATTTAAATTATATATATGTGTGTGTATAAATTAACCTGAAAATTTTAATTATCAATTTTCAATATATAAATTATAAATTTTAAATATATAAATTATGAATTTTCAAAATATAAATTTTCAATTTTCAATATATAAATTATAAATTTTCATTATATAAATTATTGATGATGCAGAAAGCTGCGTGTAGAGAAAATAAGAGTTTTATGTAGTTTTGGGCTTGAGATCTACAACCACAATATACGTTAAACTAGCTGAGGTGCTCCCGGGTAAGGCACTCCGATACTCAAGTTAGATCTGGTCGAGAGAAAAATTGAGCAGAATATAGAGAATGTAATGTGTATAGTGTAAGTGGCATTACCTTGAGCGTGATTGGGCCTAGAGTATTTATAGTCTGCTGTGGGCGTGATTTTACCCAAGTACCCCTATCAGGTGTACTAGCCTTTTTCCCTTGCCAAAGGGGTGGGAATCATTCCATGTCCAGATCACGGTACTATGCTAGCTGACTAAATCTCCCATTTTCCTAGATAAACCATGCTAGTAGGGAAACGTCTCTGCCAAAGTTGTTGACATGGTTGTCAGAGTTGTCAAAGTTGTTGGAGTTGTTGGCAGCGGTTGCACCGGCTGCCACGTGTTATTAAAGCAAAGGGACTCAACCTGTCGGATTAATATACCCAGCAGGGATCTAAGTGAACGTCAAAGGTCAATTCATGTTGACCAAACTCAAATGCTCAAACTTCTAGAGTGGTCCTGAGGTTGATACGGGTCGACTGTAGACCCTACCAAGTGAGGTTGATACCAGTCGACAAATAGATTTATCGTTGGGCCTCATGGGCTATCTCGTTTGATGTTGGGCCTACTAGGTTATCCCATATCATGAGTCCCCCCACTCCCGATCTTGATCGAGCCTGTCGACGAGAAAGGACAGGGAGTTTACATTCAACCATAGCAGGTACTATGCTCAATCGGGATTTTTGAATTCTCAACCTGGGTTTTTAAACTTCCGACCTGAGTTTTTAAACTACTGACCAGGATTTGAGGCAGTTTCTTTGCATTTAATGCAGCTATCAATGCACAGAATATGAAGCGTACTGGGGCAGGCAGTCATGATGGCAGTTACACAGACTTTTGTGCACGATTGCCTATAAATAGGGGGATAAGAAGCTTCATTCACACTTTTGCTACCTGAATATCTGATAGAATCCCCATTGTTGAAGTATTTCAGGCTTCGTGCTTTGCATTTAAGAAACTTGCATTGTAAATGTCTTTATCATCCTTGTGTTTTTCTACCTTTACGTTGTAGAACCATGTCTGGTAATCTGGATTCTGATAGCACTATATCTGAGGATATGGCTCGTGGGGGGGATACTGAGGTTGAGAGTACTGCTGAGTCTAGTACTTCT